>JACEFZ010003776.1:65000-125000 GCA_014155875.1 Cepaea nemoralis
CCGTATTTGTATGAGAGACGTTCATTTGAACCCGTTCCAATGGCTTTTTACAAAAGCATGAAAGAAACATTAACGGGTGTGGTAGAATTAAACAAAGCATTCATTTTGAATGAATTATGCACCATGGATTGGTCAGAAGAAGTCGCCGTAGGCATTCAGGAAAGCATTCCATTGCTTAGGTAGGTGGCGAATGCCGTCCGCAAAAAAAGGATTGTGGCTGCTCACTGAACCAAGTGTTTACCACTTTCATTACGTCTGCATCTGTGTGAAATCGTTGCCCACTGACAGCTTTTTTTAGAGGTCCGAACAAATGAAAATCACATGGTGACAAATCAGGACTATAGGCTGGATGTTGCAGAATGTCCCACTTCTTCCTTGCTAATGCTTCCTGCACAATCTTTGCGACATGCGGACGAGCATTATCGTGCAACAAAATCACACCTCGAGAAAGCATGCCGGGTCGTTTATTCTTGATGGCTTTGTGCAGCTTGTCTAGTGTTTGCAAGTAGTGGGTAGAGTTGATGTTGACACCAGGTTCTTTAAAGTCGGCCAACAATAGCCCTTCATGGTCAAAACATGCGCTCAGCATAACCTTACCAGCGGAAACCTGTAACTTGAATTTTTTGGCTTTTGGTGATCCAGCATGCTTCCATTGCATGCTCTCTCTTTTGCTGCTCGGCTCAAAGTGGTGACACCATGATTCATCGCCTGCCACTATGCGGAAGAGAAATGCATCACCCTCCACTCTGTAACGCAGCAAGTGGTTCAAACACCATCCCATGCGTTCCTCTTTTTGGTGGTCGGTCAACATCCGTGGTACCCACTGTGAACACACCTTCCGATATTGCAGTTTCTTACGAACGACCTTTTGAATTGTCCCAATTGACACATCAAATTCTTTCGCTAGCGAATGTATGCTTCGACAACGGTTCATCTGTACTGCTGCATCAATTTTGGCGATGGTTTTTTTTTTCTGTTGCAACAATATGCGCTTGACCCGGCCGTCGAAGATCTGTCGTGAACTGACGTCCTTTCCGAAACATTCGTGCCCAGTCTGTCACTGTTGTCTTCGACACACATTTGTTACCGTACGCTGCCTGCATTCTTCGATGAATGTCCACTGGTCGACATCCTTCAAATGAAAGAAACTGAATCACCGCTCTTTTAGCTTCTTTGGACGGATTTTGGATCAACCCAACCATTTTCTCAAAGGTCAGAAACAGAACCTATGCATCATGGGACGATAAGCACGTGTTCTTTTATTCATTGGTCAGTACTTATCACATGACTATGACATGATCATGTTCAACGTACGCAAGTACGCGCGGTGCGGCATGAACGGATTTCAAATGAACATCCCCTTATATATTATATTGCATTTATAATGCTGTATTCGCAGTTTTAGTATTGTTTAAATAACATATTGTATATTGTTGCATATGTTGTATATTATTTTTATTGAATACAATGTATTTGCATGTTTATTATTCTTCTGTTAACACAGTATTTGAATATAGTTTTCTATTATATAATTATACTATAAATGATTAAATCAATCACAGAGTTCCGTGGAGAGATATGACTCTTAATGCAATGTGGCGGCGCACATGATGATAATGATTAGTAGTAGTATTGCATACATTTCACATCATCAGTATTTTCCCATATGTTTCTGAGAACAGATACACCAAACACTAGCAGTTCTGCTTCCCTTTCTAGAATCCTCGTGTCCAAGAAAGTAGTTGTATGGGACACTGAGATTCTAACCGGATAATTCTTCAATTTCAATTCATAAATCAAATATCAAACTTAACATTACATCAACATTAAATATATATAATGCATATATAAACGTATATTAACATACACGATCATGAATGCGTTTGTAAATCAGGACGAGAAAGAGGAATAACATGTTTTTGCACACAATAACAAATCCAACGTGGGGTTTAAGGCGACACACAAGAAACAGCTTCCCAACATGAATCCTGAGTCATGAAGTTTAAAGAAGAAAGTATAGTAGCTGTAGGCAAAGTAAGTGATAATCTGCTAACCATTGTAATGTATAAAGGGAAGATCTACGTTCGACAATGGCAGAGTTTGTTCGATATGGATGAAAGGCATATAATCTATTGTGGGGACTTCAATGCCAGAGGTAGTCAGTGGGGGAATAGCATCACTAATAGACAGGGAGAACATCTGGAAGACGCCCTGGCATCTGCTGCCCTAGTCTATCTTAATGATGGGAAGGTCACTAGGGTGGCCACTCGACCAGATTATTCTGACAGCGTCATTGACTTGGCTCTGGCGTCGCCCACCATCGCACCAAGGTGCCGGTAGGGCACAGTGGGATACCACGACAGTGACCACTACCCTTGTGTCATCCTGATCGAGAAAGACAGGGCCAGAAGTCAAGGAAACAAGACAAATGCCTTCCTGTATGACAACACTAGTCAAGACACCATAGCAAGATCAGAAGAAGAAAACTAACTTCCTCCCGCAGGAGACAAGAAAGATGGTTGCAACCACCATGGTGGAATGGAGAGGTTGAGAAGGCATGGCTGGGAAAGAGGCAGGCTGTCAATGACTGGCAAAAAGCCAGAAAGGCTATCATGCCACAGGGTGAGTTGGCGAACCTGAAGACTGAGGTCCATAGGACGATGACTTTATTCAAATCCTGCGCCAAACAGGCCAAGGCCGAGTAAAGGGGCGAGTTCTGCATGAAGGCATGCTCCGAGTGATCTATTACGATATTCTGGCGCCTCCATAAGAGCTTGAACGGTGCTGCACAACGTAGGGGTATTCCAGACTTTCAAGGCACAGACCTCGCATGGGAAAAGTCGGATGCGGATAAAGGTAAGGCCCTTCTTGCACTCTACATAGAGCAGACTGACCATAAAGACGAGCCCGCCAGACAGAGGACCACAACGAAACTCTCTCAGTTGTGCGAAGGGGTCGGGACAGACGAAGAATACATAATCACAGCTGAGACAATACGTGCGATGCTCAAGAAATCACCTAACACCGCCCCAGGCCCAGACGGCATCCGATATCGTGACCTACTGGTGATGTCAGATGATGACATGGAAGAACTGGCCAGAGAATTCAACACCAGTATCCAGAGGGGTCAGATCAAAGAGGAATGGCTACACAGCAACTTGCTGCCGCTGCAAAAACCGAACAAAGACCATTCCAAGATAAGCGGCTACAGAATCATTACGATGCAGAACACTGCTGGCAAGCTACTGGAGAAAATTTTAGTACACAGACTTGCTTGTGACTTGGAACAGCTCGGCTACTTCCCGCCCACACCTGGAGGATACAGACGTAACAAAGAATCATGGCTGAATGCGGCAATCTTTGCTCAAGATGTTTACAAAGGATTTCAGGTCAGAGAAGAGACATGTGCGGCCGCCATAGACTTAGAGGACACACACAATAAAGTATCCTTCGAGCACTTGATGCAAGCCCTACTCAGACTGAACGTGTCCCCTCACCTTGTACGATGGATAGCTGCAGTCCTGCTCCAAAGGAAGGTGGTGCTAAGATGTGGGAGTTGACCTTCTGAGCCGACAACGATATGTCCAGAATTGCCGCAGGGTTCACCACTGTCACCAATACTATTCAACGTGTATACGTGCCGATCACTGAGCAACAATTGGACGGGAGAGGTAGGATGCCAGTGCCATTGTCAACCCTGCAAAGGCATGGGTCACATGGTTCTCCCTAAATATCCATATTGTGAACACAGACCAGCCGGCAGTGAGAATGGATGGGAGCATTTTGAGTAGAACCCAGTCGATGACAAATATTGGCGTGAGGCTTGATCGTTGCCTGTCTTTCAGAGATCATGTCGATTATGTCATAACGAAAGCTCGAAAAGGTTTGTCAGCAATGAGAGTCATGGCGCCTACCAATATGGAGCAAAGACTGCTAATACTTCTGTTCCAAGGACTGGTGCTTTCATCCATCGAGTATGCCCTGGCCATCCTTACTGTCAGCCCTTCACAGATTGAAAGACTTGAAAAGGTACAAAACGAAGCCATGCGCATCATTTTGGGCTGCACGAGAGACACCAGCTGTGTAGCAATGAGATACGTCTTTGACTTCCCGATCTGGAGAGCTCGCGCATACTTGAAAATAAGTGCGGATGAGCAGCACCCTGTGCATGAAGATATATTCAGAGAAAAGGGCAACAAGTTAAAGAGAGGCAAATCATGGATGGGTCGGGCGGAAGATATCATCAGACAGATCTGCAGTCCTACCAGCATCAACCCCGGCAAGGAATAGATGCCTGAGCCTGCAGCTTTTAAGTGCAACTTTTCCTGCAATATCACACTTGACAGATGGTGCAGAGAACAGAACCCTGCCACTGTCAATGCAGAGGTCAACGCGCTCATCAATTAACACGCAGACAACCCCGAAGTGCTCATCTATACAGATGGATCTGTTGTAAAGAAGCAGAGAAGTGCATGGGCATTTACAGCCCGTTCAGCGGGCCGAACCGTTCAAGATTCCAGTGGTGCCCACACTATGCCCACGAGCAGCATGACGATGGAGGTGATGGCAGTAACACAAGCATTCCTATGATTAGAATCACAGCATTATACCAACGTGTGTGTACTAAGTGATTCAATGAGCATGATTCGGAAGGTCGAAGCTGGATCTGTACGTAGACAGTAGACGAAGTGAGGAAGTCTGTTGTCCGTAAAGTCGCCTTCATCTTTGTCTCGGGACATGCGGGAGTCGAGGGAAATGAACGAGCTGATAAACTGGTTAGCTCTGCACCCCCCCCCCCTCCCACGTCCCGACGTTATTAACGAAGACATGTCGAGAACAGACGACTATGACGTCAGTGAATCCACATCGCTGTCCAGGATGAAAGATTTGGGAGTAAGAATTGGTACGGCCAGACACGAGAGGTTCATCGGGAAATACAGGTGCCTCGTCAACCAACACAGAACTGGCACTATTAGCCACAGATCGCTTTTGCATATGCTGGGGGGGGGGGGGGGGGGGGGAGGAGGAATGGAATCTGAGCACCTATGGACCTGTCCGGAGTGCAATGAAGATGTCCCAACTGATAACTGATAACTGGTGCATTATGTGTCCAATTCCAGCTAGGAAGCAGACAATTTAGTTAGGCTTTCGTCACTGCAGGCGTGAATAAAATATTTTTTTTAAAAAGTCGCTTAAAAGTCGACAGGGTCGACTTCATTGCACCGGGAATTTATCCCATATGGCTCAGTCTCTTTTCCGAGCGGGAAAGCATCACACAAAGCACGAACTCCGTAGCTCCAGCGACGACCCTCGGGAGTCTCCGAAAACATGCACTTGTGAACCAAGGGCGCGACCCGGAATCGAACCCACGACCTTCGGAGCCCGAGGCAGACGGCTTGACCACTTCGCCACAGAGACTCCGTGAATAGGCCATCAAAAACACAAGACATGAATAGGCCATCAAAAACACAATCAGCCCGCCGAAGGCAGAAAATTAAAGAACGGAAACCCGTTTACGGAACAGTCCGCTTTTCTTAGGACATCTTCTATGCTTCGTAGGGGTCATACTATTACTGACTCTCTAAAGTAACTGTCTAGACCTACCTGAGGTTAACGTCTAGAAAAATTTAAAAAAAAAAAAAAAATTTCAATTATTATATGCAGGATACAGTACCTAATGCCGTTACGTCATAGTGGCGACAGAAAATGAAAGTTTGAGAATCACTGTGATACCTGATGGTATGAATAAGCGGTATAACAAGGAACTGACAAGTCGACAAACTGCAGCAACTAAGTCTTATCACAGGCCGCAGATACTGTCATCATTGTATCAAGGTACCTCAAATTGCTGTTGTGTCTTCTTGAATAGACAAGTTAGCAACATTAACCCCTATATCTTCAAGGTTAACGTGAAAGAAAAAAAAAATGACGTCTAGTGGATAACACTTGTTACTTTCAGCAACGACATTGTGACGTCGTGTTGTATCCCTTCAGCCCCCTTGACCCATGTTGGCAGTCTGACGTCTGAGATGATTATGTTGTGATGCAAGCCTGCGGACTTTTGTTCGTGCTGTTCTTGAGACGAGCTTCTGTGGGTGACAGTATTATTACTGCCATTCACTTTGGCGCAGTTCTCGCGTCGTTCTCTGATGCAGCTGTGGGTACATCGAGGTAGCGTCAATTGCTTCCCATGTTCACAATGCTTGGTGAATGTAATTACTCAGTTACTACACGTTCATGAAAGATAGTTATTAAGTTTGTGCATACAAAGCCTTTAACATGCTCACATAGGGAGTACACACACACACACACACACACATACACACACACACACACACACACACACACATATATATATATGCATGTGCGTGTATGCAGGTTTATAGCTATCGCTTGCCCATACAATGGAAGGCCAGGTGACACCATTGACAGAGTTTATAATAAAGGGAAAATTTTTCGACGAGGTGGGTAGACAGGCAGACAGAAAGAGCAACATATTGACTCACAGACAGACAAACAAAGACAGAAAGACAAACAGAAAATTAAGCACACAGGCAGATATTTAGGTCGCTTGGATAGTAGGTAGGTAGGTAGCATCTAAACAGACAAACAGACCGAGTTAACCCACCGAAGGACAGACCAACCAACCTAACCGACCAACAGACAGATATAGAAACAGACAGGCAGCCAGGTTGGTAGGTATGCAGGCAAGCAGGCAGGCAGACATATAGTCAGACAAATCAAAAACAGACAGACAGACAGACAGACAGACAGACAGACAGACAGACAGACAGACAGACAGACGGACGGACAGACGGACAGACGGACAGACGGACAGACAGACAGACAGACAGACAGACAGACAGACAGACAGACAGACAGACAGACAGACAGACAGATGCATGGATTTAAAATGTTGAGGGAAATCTGTGAAGAAATATATACATACATAACAAACAACCGAAATAATATACTTAAAAGGTAAAAACAAGGACCAGAACCTTAACTGGAGGAAGTACAGTCGACAATACAAAGTCTGAAGAAATGAAGTCACCAGACTATAGCGATATGCCAACTGAACAGACAAGAGCATCTATCATCTATCTACATATACTATGTGTGAAGATCTGGAACAGCACTGTGTGGTCGAAACATGAAGGAAAATATGTGATAATCTCTTAACCGTTTCCACAAAAGAGAGGAATTTTACAACTGCGCAACTTCTCATACTATCGTGACAACTGATAAGATTGAGGAGAAAAGAAAATGGGAAAGGCAGAGAAGCAATTATTTGGATGGCTTGATCACGTGACATGGTCGGCACGAGAACACAGAACTAATCCACGACTCTGGTGATCGTGTGAGATGGCGAGACATGATTCCCCCACGATGACTACAATGATCGTACTATCGGTCTTAGACTGGAATGACAAGCGTCTACTTCTTGTGTTTTGGTGATTTGTTCATTGTATTGCTTTAATAAGCCATCCTAGAAAAAGCCCCTTGCAAATCATATCAAAGAGTATTTAAAGAATCAATAACACAACCCTACAAACACGTTTTTTTAAAAAACATTGGTAACAAAGTGGCAAAAATTGGCACCAGATTTTGCAAAGTGCGGCCTGCTAAATTCAAATTTCACATTTATTTGTCTGTAGCAGCTCTAGTATTTGGGGTACTGGCATTCGTGTATTTAATTAATATTATTACTGTATTTTCTTTACTCTGCAAAGAATACTATTGCTATCTAGTCTCTTACAAAATTTGAAATCGCAAAGGTTTGGAGAGAGCCCAAGAACCGCTGAGATGACTGTTATTTATGTTTGTCAATATTAAGGGAATTAATTTTTTTTTTTTAAATCACACAACAATGGAAATATCCAGATTTAGATTCTACTAGACGACCTGCTCCACGCGGAGATGACATACCAATTCAATCTTTCATTCAGAGTTTGGATACACTGCTGGAAGATGAAACAGCAGTGGCATGTTGAACGACAAGTGACAGTGATAGTGATTTCGAAATTGATTTCCCAGCTGCTCAACGCTTCGACCAACGTGAACTGAATGATCTAATCCGAGATCTATATCTCGCCAAAGAATCTTCAGAACATTTGGCTTCAAGATTGTAAGAAAACAAAACTACTGACTGCAGAAACAAAGGTGATATTTTATCACTACAGAGAGCAAAGTTTTCTTCTATTCTTTTGTAACGAAAACTTTGTGTTTTGTACTAATGCACGAGGTCTTGTAAACAAAATGGGCGCACGTTATGCACCAGGTGAATGGCAACTGTTCATTGACCACTCTAAAAGAAGTCTGAATGGTGTTCTCTTACTCTATGGTAACAAATATGGCCCAGTTCCAATTGCCTATTCTGCTATAATGAAGGAGGAGTATGCTACAATAAGCATAGTTCTGACAAAATTGAAGTATTTAGAACACAAGTGGATGGTTTGTGTAGTTCTTATAATGATGAACTTCTTGCTTAGATAGCAAAAGGGATTCACCAAATATCCATGTTTTACATGTTTGTGGGATAGCAGGGCAAAAGATACGCATTGGACAAAGCAGATAATTATTCTGAATTAGTTGAAAAAAATGCTGCCGAGTTTTTGTATACTTGGATGCAACATGAGCATAAATTTAATTGCACATCCTCCGTAACAATTTACATTTCTTTCCCGAGAATCTTGGGGACTTTTGCGAGGAGTAAGGTGACAGATTTCACCAAGATAAAATAAAAAAAAAAACAATGGAAGAGAGATACAAGGGACTTTGGAATGCCCTCATGGTGGTGGATTACTGTTGGACCCTGAAACATGACATTCCGGGCATATCACATTCCAGGAAGTCATCGAAAAGAAGCTTTTTTTTGTGTGTTGACCACAGATTAAAAAAAAAAATGCTAGTGATAAAGATACATTTTTTTTGGGTCTTTTATAAGAAGGTAATAAATGCACAGTAATTACATATAGCATGAAATTAAATTGCAGTCAAAATGCTAATGATGGCACCTAACTCTAGGTTTGTACATGACAATTGCCCTACTAAGAAGGTCATTCTTAGTTATCTCAAAAACTAGAGCTGATAGAAAAAAAATCTTATTACATTTTTGGAATCAGCAACACAAAATTACCTAAGAACAGCTATACAATTTAAGGCATCAAAATGTGTGTAGATCAGTGTAATATGAATTACAAGTACCCAGGTTTCATACAGGGCAGAGGAGCCCGGAGTTATATCTTTAACATGAGAACCATTATTTAGAAATGCAGACATCACAATGTAGGTTCATATTGCGAATAGGCGGTTGAGCTATGAAGATCTGTAATGTTTTTGCTTTGGCTACGGCTTGCTTACGCATTTTTCTCATGCCGCATTGGTAGTATATGATTTCGCCGCCCAGCTACTGAGTTAAGTGCTTGGAGCGACACTGTGAGCTGTGGATTTCGTGTGGAGTGCTTTTACACCTGTCCGCGGTTGTTTTTATTATGAATTGCATGTTCAGAAAATGGCGGCGGCCGGTTGCTGAACTGGCTAGTTTTGCATTATGCAGCAGTGTGTGAAACTGCTGCTTTCCTAGTGATGCCGCCTCCATCGACGATAAACTGCAATTTTCGTGGCAGATTGTTGTATGGCTTTCTGGCAGAGACCTTATGCATGTACTTGCCTGTGCGTGCTGTTGGTGTGTCAATACTGCTGTTTGTTCCACTTTTCACGTGGGGCAGTGATGAGCATCTTGCGTAATATTCACTGGCACAGGAACGGAGCGTTATGGGGGTGAAGTTTTAACTGCGACTAACGACTAACGACTAACATTGTACTGCTTAATACTTGTTTCATAGACTATAGTAAGGCCTTCGACTGTGTTCGCCAACATAAATTGTGGAACATGAGAGATATGGGGTTTTCCAGCACATTTGATGCACTTTCAACAACAAGCAGCAAATAGAGTAGCTGGTGAAAATAGAGTAGCTGGTGAAACATCAAACTGATCCGAAGTGCAAAGTGGAATAAGAACTGGTTGCATTATCTCCCCATCATCATCATCATGTGCCATGCCTATAATCGTGGGTGGTCATATTTCTCCTTCTCATACGATCACCAGAGTCGTGGATCAGCTCAATGTTCTTGTCTCGACCATACCACGTGGCTAAGCCATCTAGCTATTTTCTTCTCCGCCCTACCTTGTTCTTTCACACTTAATCTTGCCAGTTATTACCAAGTTCTCTAGTTTATTTTTTCTCATAACGTGTCTCCAAAAATTGTTGACTGTCTACGTCTAATTTCTCTCAGTTTACGGTTCTCATTTGCTACTTGTAGGACTTGCTGACTAGTTATTTTCTATCTGTCCATGATATTCTTTGCATTTTCCTCAGAAACTACATTTCCACTGAAAGTAGATATATGATATTATATATAATCTCTCCATAGCTGGTCAACAATTATGCAGAAAATGTAAGTCCAAACCACTCCATCCTTAACTATCCCAGTAAGCTTTGTCCATGTCCCCATGTACGTCTGGTCTCTATGTGTATTTGTTTAGGTCTTCCTTTGTTTCTCTTGTGCCTTGTATGTGTGTTACCGCGACCGCCAGGAGAAGCAAAGCATGTTAACACGGTAACATACCATGCATGTCGTAAAAGGTACCCTAGGAGGCTCCGCCCGTGTGTTAACATAACCTTAAACAGAAGGTGACCAAGGAGGCTCCGTCCGTGTGTTAACATAAGCTTAAACAGAAGGTGATCAAGGAGAACCCGTCCGTGTGTTAACATAACCTTAAACAGAAGCAAAAAATGTTAACACTGTAACCTAATTATACATGCGTAAAAGGCGAGCAAAGAGTGTGTGTTAACAGGACCCTAGGCAGAAGCAAAGAATGTTAACTGATATGTTAACACTAAACTGCCAAGGGAGGGTTAATCGTCTTAAGCGACTTCCTGTATCTTCCATACTATACAGTGGTATTCCCCATACAACTCTCTTCAATATGATATATAATACAACATGTTCGCTAGCATACTAATAGCTTTTAAATCATAACTATGACACACCAAGTAGCCATTTTCCGCCATCCATTTTTGTTTGGTCCAAAACTACTTTTTGGTTGTACTAAATCTGTTGACACTGCAACCTACCATGAATGTCGTAAAAGGCGACGAGGGAGGATTCCACCTGTGGGGTACCAGAAATCTTAAAGGAAGCAAAGAAATGTCTCAGTGTAACCTACCATACAGGTCGTAAGAGGCGACGAAGCAGGTTTGGGGTTGCCTTTCCCAATCCATTAGCTGTAAAACCTAATCACGTGCTCTCTACATAAATACTATTTACCAGAAAAAGCATGCTTCGTTAAAAGATAGGACAAAACCATCACAATACCTGCAAACCAGCACAATATCAGCACAATATCTCCCTGTCTGACTGTCTCATAACATTTATAATAATCATTGCATATGTTCACAATATTCTTTTTACAATGTAGTTGTTTTTTTTTCCTTCTTATTCTATGAGAATGTAACATGCACAATAGATACATGTATACGAAAGATGAGTGCTCGGAAGGGCAAAATTAAGACGGGTCTATGTCTCCAATTTGTGACCCTTGGAAAATAAAATTCGTTCATTTGTTCGTTCTTTCTTTATTTTTCTTCTTTCTTTCTTCCACCACGGGAGCGTAGGTCCTCAAACAGATAACGTCAAGATGTCATATCATTTGCAAAGTCCTCCACCCCGCTCGATCTCCCCCATCTTCTCCATCTCCCCCACACCTCCATACCCTCCACCTCCCCCATCTCCTCCATCTCCCCCATCTTCTCCATCTCTCCATCTCGTCCATCTCTCCCAGCTCCCCCATCTCCCTCATCTCCATCTTCCTCATCTCCTCCATCTCCCCCATCTCCATCTCCTCCATCTCGCCTATCTCCCCCATCTCCTCCATCTCCCCCATCTCCCTAATCTCCATCTACCCCATCTCCTACATCTCCCCCATCTCTTCCATCTCCCTCATCTCCATCTCCCCCATCTCCTCCATCTCCTCCATCTTCTTAGTGACTTCATACCCAGGTGTTCTCAGTGACTCCATGTCCACGTAGTTTTCAGTGACTCCACGTCCAGGTGTTCTCAGTGACTCCATGTCAAGGTGTTCTCAGTGACTCCATGTCCATGTTTTCTCGGTGACTCTATGTTCAGGTGTTCCCAGTGACTCCATGTCCAGGTATTCCCAGTGACTCCATGTCCAGATGTTCTCATTGACTCCATGTCCAGATGTTCTTAGTGACTCCATTCCTAGGTGTTCTCAGTGACTCCATTTCCAAGTGTTCTCAGTGCTTCCATGTCCAGGTGTTCCCAGTAACTCCATGTCCAGGTGTTCTCAGTGACTTTTTCTTCAGGTATCCCAGTAAATCCATGTCCAGGTGTTCTCAGTGACTTTTTCTTCAGGCATTCCCAGTAACTCCATGTCCAGGTGTTCTCAGTGACTCTATGGCCATGTTTTCTCAGTGACTCCATGTCCAGGTATTCCCAGTGACTCCATGTCCAGATGTTCTCATTGACTCCATGTCCAGATGTTCTTAGTGACTCCATTCCCAGGTGTTCTCAGTGACTCCATTTCCAAGTGTTCTCAGTGATTCCATGTCCAGGTGTTCCCAGTAACTCCATTTCCAGGTGTTCCCAGTAACTCCATGTCCAGGTGTTCCCAGTAACTCCATGTCCAGGTGTTCTCAGTGACTTTGTCTTCAGGTATTCCCAGTAACTCCATGTCCAGGTGTTCTCAGTGACTTTTTCTTCAGGTATTCCCAGTAACTCCATGTCCAGGTGTTCTCAGTGGCTCTATGTCCAGGTATTCCCAGTAACTCCATGCCCAGGTGTTCTCAGTGACACCATGTCCAGGTGTTCTCAGTGACTCCATGTCCAGGTGTTCTCAGTGACTTTATGTCCAGGAGTTCTCAGTGACTCTATGTCCAGGTTTTCTCAGTGACTCCATGTCCAGATGTTCTCGGTGACTCTATGTCCAGGAGTTCTCAGTGGCTCTATGTCCAGGTGTTCTCAGTAACTCCATGTCCATGTGTTTTCAGTGACTCCATGTCCAGGTGTGTTCAATGACTCTGTGCCCAGGTGTTTTCAGTGACTCCATGTCCACGTGTTTTCAGTGACTCCATGTCCAGGTGTGTTCAGTGGATTTATGTCCAGGTGTGTTCAGTGGCTCTATGTCCACGTGTGTTCAGTGACTCCATGTCCAGGTGTGTTCAGTGGCTCTATGTCCAGGTGTTCTCAGTGACTCCATATCCACGTGTTTTCAGTGACTCCATATCCACGTGTTTTCAGTGACTCCATGTCCATGTGTTTTCAGTGGCTCTATGTCCAGGTGCTCTCAGTGACTCCATGTCCAGGTGTGTTCAGTGACTCCATGTCCAGGTGTGTTCAGTGACTCCATGTCCAGGTGTGTTCAGTGACTCCATGTCCAGGTGTGTTCAGTGACTCCATGTCCATGTGTGTTCAGTGACTCCATGTCCACGTGTTTTCAGTGACTCCATGTCCACGTGTTTTCAGTGACTCCATGTCCAGGTGTGTTCAGTGGCTCTATGTCCAGGTGTTCTCAGTGACTCCATGTCCACGTGTTTTCAGTGACTCCATGTCCAGGTGTGTTCAGTGACTCCATGTCCACGTGTTTTCAGTGACTCCATGTCCACGTGTTTTCAGTGACTCCATGTCCAGGTGTGTTCAGTGGCTCTATGTCCAGGTGTTCTCAGTGATTCCATGTCCACGTGTTTTCAGTGACTCCATGTCCAGGTGTGTTCAGTGACTCTGTGTCCAGGTGTGTTCAGTGACTCTGTGTCCAGGTGTTCTCAGTGACTCCATGTCCATGTGTTTTCAGTGACTCCATGTCCACGTGTTTTCAGTGACTCCATGTCCAGATGTGTTCAGTGGCTCTATGTCCAGGTGTTCTCAGTGACTCCATGTCCACGTGTTTTCAGTGACTCCATGTCCAGGTGTGTTCAGTGACTCTGTGTCCAGGTGTGTTCAGTGACTCTGTGTCCAGGTGTTCTCAGTGACTCCATGTCCATGTGTTTTCAGTGACTCCATGTCCACGTGTTTTCAGTGACTCCATGTCCAGGTGTGTTCAGTGACTCTGTGTCCAGGTGTGTTCAGTGACTCTGTGTCCAGGTGTTCTCAGAGACTCCATGTCCATGTGTTTTCAGTGACTCCATGTCCATGTGTTTTCAGTGACTCCATGTCCAGGTGTGTTCAGTGGCTCTATGTCCAGGTGTTCTCAGTGACTCCATGTCCACGTGTTTTCAGTGACTCCATGTCCAGGTGTGTTCAGTGACTCTGTGTCCAGGTGTGTTCAGTGACTCTGTGTCCAGGTGTTTTCAGTGACTCCATATCCATTTCTTCTCGGGGTCTCCATGACCAGGTTCTCAGTGCGTGTGCTATCCAGCTTTGGCATCTTCCCATTAGCTCTTGATTTCTCATAAATCAATTCCTAAGCTGCGAAACCGTGACCAACGTCTGGTCTCTGCTATCTCCATCTTTTGCCGAGTCCTCTGTCGCGCTTCTTGGGTGCCTGTAAATGGTGGTGACACAGTGGATTGGCTAGAGTTCATGCGTGATCATTTTCAAACACCGGCACTGGGTGGACATTAAAAGGTCTGAGGAATAGAACTGGTTAGCGAACCTCGTGATACCTTGTGTATGAGAAGGCCTAATATTGGCACCCTTGCCGCAGTATCTATCACGGGTCCAGCTGTGACTTTGACAAGGGTTTGAATACAGCTAATGGACACGTTTATAATCTGATATTTTTATCCGAACTTGAAGTTTCTCAGAGTTCTAGATGATATACCTATGTAGTATCTCTTTGTGTTCTGTATCACATTTTGCCATCTCTCGTCCCGGCTGTATCCAACAGTCTCCCTGATCTTTCACAAATCGTAAGTTACTCTTTGATCCGCCAAGACTGACAACATAAACGTCAGTCACAGCTTGCCTCACGCGCAGTATCGCGCGCCATCACCAGAAGCTCCTCCCACGAAGCACCAGCGACGGGTTTGACATCAGAGGGGGGAGGTGCCTGCTGCCAGGGCTTCTGTTTTCGTTATCGATCTTCTGGTTTGTGTGTATCCGCGGTTTTTTTCCTGCACCCGAAGACACCAGCCGACCATGATAATTGTGGCTATATTACCAGCTCCTCTCGTATCAAACCAACACAGTTGACACAAAACGGCCTTGATTCAATGCTGTCGCCGAATACAGCTGCTGGATGGTCATCTGCTTGTGGTCACGGTTGGTGACTAGATAACTTCATGAGAAGATCCTATTAGCCCAGAACCGTGTGTTTATTTATTTACTTAAAAAACAAAATCAGTAAAATGTGTGTAATAAGTTAATTAGCTAGTACAGTTTGTGACAACTTTTCACAGCAAACTTGTCTAAACTTTGTTTTAACAGAAAGCAAGATTTCCACGTACGGATATTATTGCTGTATTTCTGCCGCACTTATACATATACCTATCATTTTAAGCTGTATGTGATAATTGTACCTGAAGTCCTATAGTACTAGGAACAAGAAAGACAAGAAGTCCAGTCATAGATTGTAAATACACCACCAAGCCATTTAAGTCAAACGCCTCTGAGATTTCTCTTTCGTGGTAAACAACAAATCGCAGGCATCTGACTTAATGACGTGATCAATTTACTGATGCTGTCCATGTTCTGTGAATTCTGAGTTCATCATTGGAGTGCGCGCTCGGTATTTGTCTTCCAATACATTGAGACGTAAGTACCTATAAAATATATACAGCTCATATTGCCACTGGGTTGAGAATCTCAGGCGTATTATTGTACCCAATTGCACGTTTTTGTGTCCCTTCTGTGTCTTTATATAGACAGTAGGATCGTGTTAGGACAATGAGCAGACAAGCTGAAAAAGATCTGTTGGCTGTGGAGATGTGGTTTCTGAGGACAACGCAAAGAATAGTATGGACAGATAGAAAAACCAATGGCCAAGTCCTACAATAAAAAATGAAACCGTAAACTGATTAGAGAAATTAGACTTATACAATCACAGAGTTTTGACACGTTATGAGGAGCAATACATTGGAGAACTTGGTGACAACTGGCAAGACTGAGGGGAAGATAAGAAGGGGAAGGCAGAGAAATAAATACCTGGATGGCTTGGCTACGTGGCATGGTCTAATGATCGAATGAGATGGCGAAACATGACCGCCTACGCTTATCGGTATGGCAGATGATGATGAGGAGCATTATATAGGAATATAAGGAGACAAACGGCGATCTTTGGTCATGTAGTCAGAAAAGATATGCTGGAAATCATCGTCAAGACTTGAAAGATCAAAGTTAGAAGCAACAGAGGCAGACTAAGGAAAAGAAAGCTGGGTGGATTGGGGTGGCACATGGAGGAATGCCATCAACAGAACTGGTTCAGAACATCCCGGACCGACATCTGTGCAGATGCACGAACGTCCACTCTTACTTCCTCTATTATTTATCATATGTCAACGACTGTACTGCAGCTATCCTCCCCTTCATACATGGATTAGATCATTTTAACACTGGCACCTGGAGCTCAGCATGGCCGAATGGATAAGAGCGTTCTTAAACATCCGGTGTGCTGATGTTGAGGTTATGTTTCAACCCCTACACCGGTCAGTTGGACTAACATGCTGACTTCTGGTCCTTGACTTGGGGGAGTAAATTACAAACACCTCTGAAGTCGGAGTGGGTTCGTCTGACAGCGAGGAACACTGGTAACAGGGACAGCTAATCCACATGGAAGACATCAGTCCAGTACACTGGAATATTAGCACATGTATGGACTACGCTTGAGTTCAAACCGAACGAAATGCTAGAAAAAAAAATACTGATGCCTGAGTAGAACAGGGGAGTAAACCTGCGTGACTGAATCAGCGGAGCTTTTGGATAGAACTGAACAAACTCCGACGAATCGAAGGCCAGGACAAGACGCTTGATAGGACACGCTGCGAAAAACCCTGTTGACTGTATAACTAGATGTTTTCTTGACTCACAGAACAACATAAATAGGGCCAGACCTAAAAACAAATGTTGAATGAGGACGAATAATGTCGGGAGGGAACGGAGGAAGCTGAAGGATATGACAAAAGTTACACGAACTTGCGAGAGTCTATCCACTATCGGGGAAATAAAGGGCACGAAAAGCGGAAAAGAAAGGTTCAAACAACCTGTGTGCGCTTTCACAAAAGCAACGAAGCATTAACTTAACGAGCACGCAACGTCCCTGAGACATGCTTAGGCGGTTCTGTGTATACATTAATCAATCGATTAAGTGCCGTCAGGAACAACAAATGGTGTTCGTACAGTGTCTCCACCAACCTTTGAACTCTTGATCGTCTTCGGCCCACTTTTATCTCTGTCAACCTTCGTCTTTTCCCCCGCGGAATTGAGAAATCAGAGTTTGATATCTTTCAATGAGGCTAAAATATGTTACTTAAGTTGTCCTATATTTCCGTCGTCGTCCCTCTTTTCATTTCTACCCCCCCCCCCCCCTTCCCCTTTAGCACCCGTAGATTTGTTTACTTAGTCTTCACAAGAAAACTGTATTACTGTTTGTACGCACATTTCTAGTCCCTATATGTAGGAAATATACTGTAATACTGTTTGTACGCACATTTCTAGGCCCTATATGTAGGAAATATACTGTAGTTTTGTGTGTAAGCACATTTCTAGGCCCTATATGTAGGAAATATACTGTAGTTTTGTGTGTAAGCACATTTCTAGGACCCATAATGTAGAAAAAGTGCTCTTTTATGTATGTATGCACAATCTAGGACCTACTATCTAGGAAGTGTGCTTCAAGTGTGTGTATCAACAGTATGTTCACGATTGCAGCTGTCATCATTATCCAGAGACACCTCCGCATGGAAGGTTGGCTGGAAGGAGTCTTCAACGCTTGCCTCTTCCACATACTCTCCCATATAGCCTCTTCCAGTCGATCCACGAATGCTGTCTACTCACACGTTACGTTGCCATCCTCTTCTACACTTGCTCTACACTTTTCATTCCGGCACATTATTTATCTGTATCAGGGCCAAGCTAACAGTAGATGTGGACCAAACATGTTACACAACCAAATGAACAAGTATTATCATGTAAATGTCCGTTCACTGAGCTTTGCAATGCGGAAGATAGCACGAAACAAATCAAATAATACGAAGACCCTAATATGGCGATATATCGTCCTTCTGTCCAAATGAGAGAGCACATGTGGCGATATATTGTCCTTCGACGCTAAATAAGTTAACGAGGAGTCAGTCACGGTTCCAACTTCACGGCAAACTGTCGCCCCATTATGCTCCGTTCCTGTGCCCGTGAACATCACACAAAATGCTCCTGACAGTCCCATGTGAAAAATGGAATAGACAGGAGTCTCGTCAAACAAACAGCCCGCACAGTAATTAACGAGGAACTATGTTTCTGTTTATACCTGAAATACTTTGACTGTTTATGTTATTCTCACTGAGTAGTTATTTCTTCAATCCCAGCCTATGCAATACTTTTTTTGTTTCTTGTGTATCCTTATATTAGCGAAGCATGGCTTACAGCGTGTTTGTATTTACTTAAGTCCCCAAGCAGGTATCTGTTATGCCTACAAGTCTGTCAGATGCTAGGACCATCACGGTCTGTAGGCCTGAGGAATAGGTGGCTCGTCACCCGCTAAGTGAGGGAAGGACTAGCCGCAATATTGGTGCATTTTAATTGTTGTGTGTCCTTGGCACTGCGAAATATGACATACCAATATCGGTACACTTTGTTTTTGCTGGGATCTGACAAAATATCTTAGTGAAATGAAATTATATATCAGAGGTAACAACTATTCTTGTGAGGCTCTAGAACAGTGGTTCTCAACCTTTTTTTTTTGGCCCGTGCCCCCCTTCACCATATTTTCAGAACGTCATTCCCCCCCCCCCCCCCCTCCTATAAAAAATTTGGTCCGTGCCCCCTTCACCATATTTTCAGAACGTCATCCCCCCTTTCATATTTCCTACCTAAAAATCCCCCCACCCTTACACAGTATACGTCAAAATGGAAGGTAAATATGTTAAAACAGGTCTAGACATCCACATAAAACGTGATTTGTGGGTCTACTTACTTTATAAAATGAATTTTAGAAGGATGAGAGGCGCATAACTGTAAAGTATGAAGGGAAAAGCAATATCAAGCGATCGGTTCGTGTATTAACGGGATCTTGAAATGATCTTCACCCCCCCCCCCCCCCGGAAACCCTAAAATTCCTCCCTGGGGGGGGGGGGAATTCCCCACCGGTTGAGAACCACTGCTCTAGAACACAGACACATGAACCTTATAATCTCAATGAAATGAGATTAATAAACGTGAACTCATCAACAACATCTCAGTAGCACAGACTCTTGAACTTAGACTCATGAACATATAGTCGTGAACCTTACGAGGGGTAGTCAATAAGTAAGTCACAAATGGCTGTAGAAAAAATAACTAAATATGATAACAACTTGAAACTAGTTTATTTTTTATACATATATTGTCCTTTTATTTCTCAACATAATTTCCACCAACATTGATGCATTTATCCCATCGTTTTATCAGTACTCCCAAACCGGCTGCATAGAACTGCGTGCTCTGTTTTTTAAACCACGTTTTCACTTCACATTCAATTTCGGCGTCATTCGCGAAATGTCTCCCACCAAGGTAGGTTTTCAGTGGGCCCAAAAAGGTGAAAATCGCTAGGGGCTTTATCGGGGCTGTAAGGTGGATGTTCCAGAACTTCCCATCTTAGTTAGTTAATTTTCTCCTGATTTAATCGAGCCGTATGTGGTCTGGCATTGTCATGAAGAAGCAACACTCCTCTAGTCAGCAGTCCTGGGCGTTATCTTCGAATTGCATCATGAAACATCGATAGAACTTCACAGTACGATTCAGAATTCACATTGTCACCTTTCTTCTTGAAATTGGTTAAAAGCACTCATTGACAGCCCCTGAACACTGTCAGCATAACTTTCCCTGCTGATGGCGTAAACTTGAATTTTTGGAAGAAGGATGTTACCATTGCTTTAAAGCACGATTTGATTCGGGCTGGTAGTGAAGGACCCATGATTCGTCCCCAGTAACAATCCTGTTCAGCATGTCTTCTCCTTCATCTTCATATCGACAGAGATGATGCAAAGACAGGCCAGATCGGTACATTTTGTGTTCCTCCTTCAATTGTCTGGGTACCCACCTTGAGCACACTTTCTTAAATTTCAATCGATCATGCATTATGCTGTATGCTGAACCATATGAGCACTCTATTGCAGACGCTACAGAGTCTATCGTTACTCGCCCGTCACCTCTAATCATCTCCTCCACCCGCTGCACGGATGCTTCTGCTGCAATCTCAACAGGACGACCAGATCGGATTTCATCAACAATTTTAGAGAGTCCTTGAGAAAATATTTCTACCCAGCTATGCACCGCTTTATGGGACAAACATTTGTCAGCATAAACCGGAAGCATTTCCTTATGAATGTCCTTTGCAGGCAGTTCTTCTGCCCACAAAATAAAAAATCAAAAACGCCCAACAGCACGTTTCTCTTTGGTTGTACACTCCGTAAGTATAGTCGCCATTTTATTTATGCGCTGCGCATGCAGAGACACCTAGCCTCACCTGACGAAAGGGAATACAAAGTTCGATGTTACTGTCATTTAATGACATCTGTAGAAAGCACCAACTACATTTACCTGCCATCCCACAGAACTGTGTGACTTACTTATTGACTCGCCCTCGTATGATATCGTAAACGTTGACTAATAAACACGAACACCTGAACAAAAACTCAAATAACACAGGCTAATGAACTTAAACTAATAATAAACATGGATTCATGAATAAAGACTCATGAACAAAGACTCATACACGTAGACTCATAAACACAGACTCATGAACATTTGACTGAGGAACAAATCCCCCATAAACATTGTCTCATGATGACTGACTCACGTATCGAATGACAGGCTAAACGGTGCTTTGTGCTATTGTCTGCTGGCACAGTTGTCCTGGGTTACATCTGCACTTGTGGCAGACAATGTCCAAACTGGTATTAGCACGCCAGCGAATTTACATTGTCTGTCGCTTGCTTTCTGTTGTTATTTGGTCTGCTTGAGCGTTGGGCTGCAATGTTTGCATTATGGGATAAATGTTTGTGTACAGGTACGCATGTATGTGTTAAGAGATGCATGTCTGCGTTAATCGATAAATATGTGCGGTAAAGGATAAATGTGTGCGGTAAATTGTAAATGGGTGCGGTAATCGATAAATGTGTGCGGTAATCGATACGTGTGTGTGCAGTACGGGATACATGTGTGCGTTAAGGGATACATGTGTCCGTTAAGGGATAAATGTGTGCGTTGAGGGATACTTGTGAGCGCCTAGGGATAAATGTGTGCGTTAAGGGATACAAATGTCCGCGTTAACCAAAATATTGGTTAAGGTATACATATGTGTGTCTTATGGGATGAAAATGTATTTATTTGCAAACGGATAAAAATGTGTGCGCCAAGGCACGCTAGCGTATGCTAGAGGAAACATCAGTGGTAGACTTGGCCTTGTTCTCACTAACAAAGTTCTGTAGTCTACCCCGCCTCATACAATTGACGCCACAATTCTATTTGGGAGAGTATGGTGGCCAGTATGCAGGAGACACAAAATTGCGCAGCCCGAATAACTTTACTGAGACTATGATGTTGATACACCTCGTTCTCATACCTCCGTCTATGAATACATCGGATGATTATCATTACACTGTACATAGTCTATGCCGTGTGGCGTTGGTGATCATGTCAGTCCACAGCCTTCTGTCTCTTGTGCTGCCAATCATTTCTAATACCATGATGTCAGACCGCCCAGCATCTTCTCTCCTGGTCTCTCTCGCCTCTCTTTCCTTCCACTCTTCCCGTTGCAAATACTTTCTCCAGCTTCCCTTTTCTCATGACATGCCCAAAATGTGGACTGTTATCTCCTGTGATAGGATGTTATCACTATTGTTCGTGACGCAGAGGTGTTTCCAAGGCACCAGGGCCAGGTTTTATACTGGCCAAGACCTACTAACACGTCCTAGTCGTGCGTCCTGGCAACAGGTCCCTTCGGGGTTCTGGCTAGCGTAGTAGGATCGCTGATTCTTCCGAAGTCGGAGAGTATCTGCCTACACGGCGAGGAACCACCAGTCTGCACACCAATAAGTCAGACATGGGACAACGGATACTGACGCAAACCTCAGTCCGATATGACATCACACTGATGTTGGACAACAGGATGTCTTCATCCGACATACAGGACTTCACGTTGGTGTTCACAGCCAGTTAACGCAAGCAAGCAAGCAAGCATACATTCAGTGACCGAGCGCTACACGGAGCCTGTTGTAGTCTTAATTATAGATAACATATCGGATCTTAATGTTCATTATTTTTCCAATGTATTCCTAAAAAGGAAGTATAATGCGAATACAGGCTAGGACTTAGCCAAAAAAAAAAAGCCCTGCTAGAACTAAACACCGAGATTAGTGCCAATATCCGATCACACCAGACGATAGCCCACACTCTTTGGGCATGTCATGAGAAGAGGACAGCTGGGGTATGTCGTCACAACGGGAAGGCTGGAGGGGAAGAGAGGCATGTGGATACCAAGAGGGAAGTTTGACATCATAGCGTGGAGGAACGTCTATAACAGAAATGATTGGCAGCACACGAGACGGAAGGCTGTGGACAGACATGATCACCAGCGCGGACAGATTGTCTGGGTCTGCACCACTTGGTGGGGTATTGGTGCATGATAATGCAGATGTGATCGGGGCACTTTGGAATCGTGTGTGTAGTGTAGGAAAACGAGCAGATAATCTTGGAGAGAACAGTGTTGCAGGGAGGGAGCAGAGGATCTGGCCTACACCCAAAACTCAGTGACATAGATACACAATCAGGTCTCAGTGACATAAATACACAAACAGGTTACTCGTGGTGCCAACGCTATTGGCACTCTTTGCTGGCTGTTGCAGATGAGGACATGGCACTCGTGTAGGAATGTTCTATATGCTATGATGTTGGATCTTGAGTCAACTCAACCCAGCTCACCAATACAACGTGACATAACCTGTAATATCCTATCACACTTGAGTTCTCACACGAGTAGTCTCGGAACTACACGCAGCGTGCCAGATCTAGCAATTACCTGAGGTCTACGTGTAAAGCGGCTGGTCCGCTGGCGAAGTGGACAGTGAACTACGCTGGTAATGACAAGAGCACAGCAGGACGCGGGTTCGCCTCATTGGGTCGTCGCTGGCCTGAGTGAGGGAAAGATTGGCCAGCTATTCCTGTAAGCTCTCGGCCTACAAGATGTGATGGCACTGTCACATCCCCGACCCATAGCAAGGAGTTGTTTTATTTATTGATTGATTTATGTTGAGCGTAAATCAAGCTTTCACGCACACTTAATCATTCTAAGAAGTCCACGTGGCCGAGATATTTAACCCGTTGGCACTGAACTTTCTGTGCGCTGGTGGTTGTGTTCTTTCAACACGCCGGTCGGTTGGAATTAAACGTTGACTGAACTGAGTTGAGTTGGCAAACTACTGAACGTAAAGTTTCATTGTAAATCATAAACAGCCACAACAGGCTGGGGGTGAGTGCAACGTCCTGGAAAGGACATGCAATATGTATGTGTGTGTAAATTCTCGCACTTTCACCTAAACTCACACCTTCACGGAGACGTCTAGCTTTCCAACCACATACGGCATTTTCTGATAAAGAATGGTTTTCACACTGTAACTGTTACCTCCCACCAGATTATAACTAACGTTAGGTTGCGATATTTGATCTATAATTAAGGCTATACCAGGCATCGTGAAGCGTTCGGTCACTGAATAGATGGGTCTAACATATTCCTAGTATACCTTACAGTATAACTGGGTGTAATATGCAAATTATGTGTAGTATGACAATAATGAGAATCAGACAGGTTGACATACAACAATGTAAACAGTATGGTGCACCATAATGTAATATGCAACTTGGGGTTGCTGTGTGCTGGCGTGTTAGTACCAGTGCATACTGATATATCAGAGGCACTACATGTTATACTAGGATCGATGCTTGGTGGCATATAAGGAGAGCTGGAGGCAGTCACTGCAGCGTTCGCTGGCTGGAGAACACACAACACATACATGTCACGATGTTAACGGACTCACCGAGCATGATCAGAAGGGTGAATACAGGCTTGCTTCCTATTGACCGGTATGTTTCAATTCAGCAATCAAAGATAGGGAACATCAGTTCCCCAAGATATGCTGGTGTGATGGGAAACGAGCAGGCGGACAAGTTGGCGGAGTCTGCAGTGCTGGGTGAAGTATTGGCACATGATGAGGCAGATGTTAAGGCTGTGTGGGATCCTGAGAACTGTGTAGCAGGTCAGATCAATCACCGTGGCCTGGGGAGACTGGTGCTGGAAGGAGTGACCAGATGATCTGGCCGACACTCAGGACACTGAGGAAAGGTCAGACGGACACATCATCAGACTGCAGCTGGTACATTTAGTACCGGGACACTTCGCTGGGTGCTGAAGATAAGGATGGAGCACGTATGGGAATGTCCCGTGTACTGTGATATCGGTTCCTGACTTAACTCCAGACAACTTATATACATGGGACAGCGCTCTTTAGCATGTAAGGGAATGTCCCGTGTACTGTGATATCGGTTCCTGACTTAACTCCAGACAACTTGTATACATGGGGCAGCGCTCTTTAGCATGTAAGGGACAATGCTTACCTACAAGACAGAGACCACGTTTGTTGGTGTCTGAGGAACAATAGTGCCTGTGTGTTGTTGTAATGGTTGTGATATTACGCTGACAATCAATGGCTTAAACGTGATCGGATGAGAGTTCGATATCAGCTTCTGACGTTCGCTATGGGAGTAAAAGACTGGTCTTATATTCCTCCGCGCCATCAGGCCTACATCATGTCGTGGCCCTAGCACTTTACGTACCCACAGCAAGTTCCTGCGCGGGACTGACTTTAATTTATTAGGTACAGTTAGTGTTGGTATGTACAGGAAAATATGTGATGCCTTGACTAACAACGATTCCGTGAAAGTGGCTAATGAAACTAGAACATTACATACAGCAATAATAAAGAGAGAAAGAGCTTTCTATAGTCATGTGATGAGAAAAGATGCATTTGAAAACACCATGACAACTGGAAAGATCTAGGGAACTAGAGGCAGAGGCAGATGAAGAGAAATTGTGCTGGATGGATTGAGCCTGTGGTATGGAATAATATCATCAGGAGAGTTGATCCAGAAAACCAAAGGCCGAGATCTGTGGAGAGTCATGAACGCCTATGCCAGCTGGCTGTGCACTTGATGATGATGATATTGATGACCTTGTCAGCAGTTAACTCACAATGAGAGAGGCTTACTCGCATTAGAAGCAGACACACACATTCTTTAAGCACGTTATGAGATGATGGAAAACTGGGTTACTTCGAGAAAACGGAGACAGTTGGAGGGAGGAGAGGCAGGGGAAAACAAAGAGAGAGTGTACTGGACGGGTTGACTTCACGCCATGGAGGAACATCAATTTAAGAAATGATTGGCAATGCACGAGACAGAAGCTGTAAGCAGACATGATCGCTAATGTCATGCAGCATGAGCTGTCAGAAGGAATATACCTATATAGTATAGCAAGAAATAGTCATCATCATCATCATCATCATCATCTTACACTCATACCGTCAAGCGTCGTGGGGAGGAATAGTTGGCATTCCAGTGCCGGATGGATGCACATGCTATAAGTCAAACAGGTTTGATATACCATTTGGGTGCTCTGTTTCTGACATCTTGAATATCAAGAAAACAGTAACAATGGTGATATCAAAGAACAAAAAGTGACACCAACGTATGAAATGGAAATAGAAGGGAAAATTCTCATCCAAGTGGATAATTTTAAATACCTAGGGGTAAATATAACATCGGATGCACAAAAGAGATTAAGAATAGAATAGAGCAAGCTAAATCTGCATTTAAGAAAATTAATAGGGTATCTTATACAACAAGTCACTATCACTGAATGTAAGAAAGCGAGTGCTGAAATGATATATAGAACCTGCTTTGCCGTATAGCCGTGAATCTTGGAATGTAAATGAACAAATTAGGAAGAATTTGGAAGCAGCAGAGATGTGGTTCCTGAGACGAATGTTATGAATTCATTGAACTGCCCGGCAAACTAACGACTACCTGACAAAGCCTAACAGTAATAGCCACTAGAACATTATATTCAATAAAAAAAAAAGAAAAGAAAACAGCTTTCGTTGGTATGTGATGAGAAGAGACACATTGAAGAACATCGTGACAACTGGAAAGATTAAGGGGGAGAGAGGCAGGGGCATGCCAAGTGAAATAATAATGGAAGTTCTGAGACGGTGGCATGGAGGCATATCATCAACAGAATTGATCCAGAACACCAAAGATGGAGATCTGTGGAGAGACATGAACGCCTACGCCAACTGGCTTAGCACTTGATGATGATCTTACATAATCTAAAAAGCAGCTTTTGTTTTGTCTCTTCTGCTCTTAATTTCTATCTGTTGTTATGATTTCCTCGAGATATTTAAATGTATGGAAGTATTTCCTCGTTTATTGTAATATAATAATTTGTAGTATCTTTTCTTTTTTCTGTTTTTTTTTTTTATTGGACATAATTATTATTATTTTTATTATTATTATTATTATTTGGTGTTTCCTTGATTTTCAATGAAAGCCTCTTATCTTTTGCACTCTCTGTTGCGTTTTCAACCTTCTGCACTGCGTCGTCTGTGTAACTCAGGTTGTTTACAGTATAACCCACACTCGCATTCAATGGTCGGAATTTGATCTGTTCTTTTTCCTCCACTCGTGCCGCCCATCTCACAAATGGAGTATGGTCTAACCAACACATGCCTAACCTTTTTTACACTAGTTCATGAGAGGTTAGATTTTGCATCTGACGTTTTCGATGGGATGGATTGGCCAATTACACGTCAAGACTCCTAAGTCGCCTCTTACGATATACATAGTAAGGTACAGTCTTACTATTCTTTGCTTCCAATTTGGACCATCTTTGAGTTAGTTTAGTTAGTTTAGTCGATGGATCAACATCACGGCACACGGGTGTAACCCATAAGTGCTCCGTTCTCCTCCTAACTCAAATCTGCGTTGATCAAATCTAACTTTGAGTTATCATATCGCTAGAGAGGAGAGAGAGAGAGAGAGAGAGAGAGAGAGAGAGAGAGAGAGAGAGAGAGAGAGACAGACAGACAGACAGTCAGTCAGGCAGACAGAGAGAAAGAGAGAGCGAATAGAGATAGAGTGAAAGAGAGAGAAAAAGAGAGAGAATAGAGACAGTGGAAGAGAGCGAAAGAGAGAGAGAGAGAGAGCGATTAGAGATAAAGAGAGAGAATGAAAGAGAGAGAGAGCGAATAGAGAGAGTTAAAGAGAGAGAATAGAGAGATAGAGAAAGAGAATAAAGAGAGTGAAAGAGAGAGAGAGAGAGACATACAGATAGAGAGTGAAAAAAAGACAGAGAGAGAGGGGGGGAGGATATAGAGAAAGAGGAATAGAATAGAGAGAGTGAAAGAGAGAGTGACAGCGTGAGAGTGAAAGAGAGAAACAAAGAGACAGAGATAGAGAGAGAGGAAGAGAGAGAGAGAGAGAGAGAGAGAGAGAGAGAGAGAATGAGTGAGAGTGAGAGAGAGAGACAAGAGATTACCCAGTAACAAAAACACATCATAGTCTTACTCCTCGATTTCGTATTTGTTCATAATTTAACAATTTATTTCCAATGTTACTGCTGCTACTTGTTTCCCCAGACAACTATAACATTATTGTTTTGAGATCTTTCCTATCGATTATGAAATCTTGAAACAATTTGATCATTCCACCCTACCTGACTTCATCAGTAGCTTTGGTTCAATCTATAATGTGCTGGTATAGATTGATCTGCCGTTGGCTCACTGTTTCGAATGTTTATATTACATTGTTTGCAACCTTCTCTTCCATAAATCCTTCACTAATTTTCATCTGTATTGTCTTTCTTGTTCTTCTAATTTATTCTGATAGGTCAAACGCCCATTGAAGCTAACATTTATTTCGTTCGTTTGCATATGTTTAAGGAGCAGCTTTTGTTTTAGAGAGGAGCGGCTGGCCGAGTGGCTAGAACACCGGACTCTCTTTCGGGAAACCCGGGTTTGATCTCCCTCGGTAAGGTGTGGGATTTTTTTCTGTTGGGGGTAAAAAGAAAATCCTAACCTGCACAGTTCGCGGCGACTGCACTAGCCAGGCGGGCTTTATTCCTCAGGCTCAAAGACCCCTCTGCCATACACCGCAAACTATATTGGCAGTAAATGAAAGTTAAATGACAATGGCATATGTTTAATTGCTTGGTCCTTGTTATTCCTGTGAAAACACTTCGTTCGAAACGTTTGCCTATATCTCTGTGATTTGTATCCACCCGCCAAGCTTCTGGGTCATGTTTTGTGTCTTCTGCACATCCTGAGTAGAAGTTTAGTGATATGCTTTATGAAGTTAATGTTAAAAAATTCTTAAAATTTAGTTCCTCTAGGTCTCTTGGGTAAAGTTATACACACACATTTCAGCTTATCATTTATGATTCAGCATATACTGGGCATGTATCCACGCTTGTAAATATCACTCAACATCTTAGAGAACGTTTTATTTCACATTCTTCCGATAATTTTGAAACCCCCACCGTTATACGGGCTCTTTTCCTTGACAGAATATGTAAGATAGTTAGTTGAGGATACAAGATGCAATAATCAGACAATTATTGGAGGAGACAATATGCAATAATCAGACAATTATTGGAGGAGACAATATGCAATAATCAGACAATTATTGGAGGAGACAATATGCAATAATCAGACAATAGGTGGAGGATCAGAGATGCAATAATCAGACAATTAGTGGAGAATACGAGATGCAATAATGAGACAATTAGTGAAGAAGACAAGATGCAATAATCAGACAATAGGTGGAGGATACAAAGTGCAATAATCAGACAATTATTGGAGGAGACAAGATGCAATAATCAGACAATTATTGGAGGAGACAAGATGCAATAATCAGACAATAGGTGGAGGATATAAAGTGCAATAATCAAACAATTATTGGAGGAGACAAGATGCAATAATCAGACAATTATTGGAGGAGACAAGATGCAATAATCAGACAAAAGGTGGAGGATCAGAGATGCAATAATCAGACAATTAATGGAGGATACGAGATGCAATAATGAGACAATTAGTGAAGAAGACAAGATGCAATAATCAGACAATAGGTGGAGGATACAAAGTGCAATAATCAGACAATTATTGGAGGAGACAAGATGCAATAATCAGACAATTATTGGAGGAGACAATTTGCAATAATCAGACAATAGGTGGAGGATATAAAGTGCAATAATCAGACAATTATTGGAGGAGACAAGATGCAATAATCAGACAATTATTGGAGGAGACAAGATGCAATAATCAGACAATAGGTGGAGGATACAAGATGCAATAATCAGATAATTAGTGGAGGAAACGAGATGCAATAATCAGACAATTATTGGAGGAGACAATATGCAATAATCAGACAATAGGTGGAGGATCAGAGATGCAATAATCAGACAATTAGTGGAGGAGACAAGATGCAATAATCAGACAATTAGTGGAGGAGACAAGATGCAATAATCAGACAATTAGTGGAGGATGAGAGATGCAATAATCAGTCAGATGATTAGTGGAGGATACAAGATGCAATAATCAGACAATTAGTGGAGGATACAAGATGCAATAATCAGACAATTAGTGGAGGATACAAGATGCAATAATCAGACAATTAGTGGAGAATATAAGATGCAATAATCAGACAATTAGTGGAGGAAACAAGATGCAATAATCAGGCGATTAGTGGCGGAGACAAGACGCAATGATCAGTCAATTAGCAATAATGAAGGCCGTAATGTTCTGAAGTCGGAAGAATAGAACAATATAAACGATATTATTTAAAAAAGAAAACAAAACAACTGAGATATGTAAAATATTAATAGCAACAATTGCAGTTCTCGAGGATTCTGCTGTCTATGAGATTTTTATCCTTTTTTGTTAATATCATTTAACAGTTTAGTTCTTATTTATACTTCTAATTCCTGTTCAGTGATTCCATCTGTATCAGCAGCATTTCCTCTCTTCACATTTGCCAGTCAGTGTCATGTACATATTCTATAGAATATATAAGAAAATCAAACGTTATTTATTTCCACGATGTTTCCTTGAAGACTATGTTGATCTAATACAGTGGTTCTCAACCGGTGGGGAATCCCCCCCCCCCCCCCCCAGGGGGGAATTTCAGGGTTTCCAGGGGGGGGGGGGGGAATGAAGACCATTTCAAGATCGTGTTAATACAAGAACCGATTACTTGACATAGTTTTTCCCTTCATACTTTACAGTTATGTATGTCTCATCCTTCTAAAATTGATTTTATAAAGTAAGTAGACCCACAAATCATGTTTTATGTGGATGTCTAGACTTGTTTTAGTATATGCTATTACATTTGCCTTCCACTTTTACGTATACTGTGTAGGGGTGAGGGGATTTTTAGATAGGAAATATGAAAGGGGGGGAATGATGTTCTGAAAATACGGTGAAGGGGGGAACGGGCCAAATTTTTGATAGGAAGGGGGGGGGGGAATGGCGTTCTGAAAATATGGTGAAGGGGGGAATGGGCCAAAAAAGGTTGAGAACCACTGATCTAATACGTAGTTATAAATAAAAGGTTGTTGCATATCCTTTACAGGGCGTAGCAGTCAACTCTGTGATTTCTGGGCAAGTTTACGTTCAGTAGCTTGCCATTACTTTCTGCACGACCGGTGCTAACACCATTGTTTAGAGACCAGACGCAATGCGGTCTGCTTCCAAATCGCTCACAGCTATTTCGAACATGGGATTCTGATATAAGGAACGAAGAATGACAGCACGTTGTTATAGACGACTCATTTAAAAAGAGTAGCCAGAAAGAAAATAAAAAACAAGAAAAAAAGAAAAACGAAGAAGTAGTAAATAGCGTGTATTGTTTGGAGCTGACAGAAGCGAGAAGAAGGAAGAAGAGATTATAGGACGCACTAGATAACATGCAAATTGAAAGCTATAGTTACCGACCGGGATTCGAACCTGTCACCTCCAATGACGACAGCGCCTCGCTGCAGGAACAAGTGTACTTCGACGCATGACCAACTAGACATCAAGATGTTTTTAAGGTGTTTAGTTGGTCATGGCCGGATTCCTGGCCTAGAGGTTAGCAACTTTTCTCCGTAATCTCGTATACTCCCGTAAGTAACGTGACGACGGTGAGAATCAGCAGTGGTTCGAATCGCGTCGGTAACTTACGGGGTATGTGAGCCGGCCGCTCAGAAAGCAATGGCAAAATGTTACATTGTTCTATCCCACACCCCATACATCATTTACCCGTTTTACATTGTTCTATCCCACACCCCATACACGATGTACCCGTGTTACATTGTTCTATCTCACACCCCATACACGATGTACCCGTGTTACATTGTTCTATCCCACACCCCACACATGATGTACCCGTGTTACATTGTTCTATCCCACACCCCACACACGATATACCCTGTTACATTGTTCTATCCCACACCCCACACACGATGTACCCGTGTTACATTGTTCTATCCCACACCCCACACATGATGCACCCGTGTTACATTGTTCTATCTCACACCCCACACACGATATACCCGTGTTACATTGTTCTATCCCACACCCCACACACGATGTACCCGTGTTACATCAGTCTATCCCACACCCCAAACACGATGTACCCGTGTTACAGCAGTCTATACCACACCCCACACACGATGTACCCGTGTTACATTGTTCTACCCCACACCCCACACACGATGTACCCGTGTTACATTGTTCTACCCCACACCCCACACACGATGTACCCGTGTTGCATTGTTCTATCCCACACCCCACACACGATGTATCCGAGTTACATCTGTCTATCCCACACCCAACACACGATGTAGCCGTGTTACATCAGTCTATCTCAGGCAGTCTGTGCATTGATTAACTGATTCAATTCCGAAGGATAATATATCGCCTAATGTGTCCTCCCATTAGAATAGAGGGACAGTATATCGCCATACTAGGGTCATCGTGTTATTTGGTTTGTTTCGTGATATCTTAAATAATTCCAATGCGCAATGAACGGAACATTTACATTATAATAGGTGTTCATTTGATTGAGTACCATGTTTGGTCTAAACCTACGTATTGTTTGGCACTGAATCAGTTAACTATATTCACATTGCCGCTTTGACGCACTCTGTCGGATATCATTCTGGATAATGAAGACGCAAACAATATATTGCACAATTTATCGCCTGGAATATTTCACTGAATCTCACCAGGTGCATAGTACAGAAAAAATAGTTCAACATATAAAGAAGTAGCGTAATGAATCCTTTCAACTGAAATAAACAAGACACATTCCCGTGTTTCAATGCCACCTCGCCAGGTTTAAAGAGACTATCTTGTCGACCACTTTCGTGCTCTAACACAGGGAAAAGAGTTAAGATGTTAAAATGGTGATCACGTGCATTGAAGTGATAATACTATGTGTAATAAGATGTTGGCTGTGCATTATTGCAACAGTAAAATATCGTTGAAGTTGAAAGAGTATTGACGTATGTGTGGTAGGAGAGTAAAGGAAGTACAGGAAATATGTTAGATGTGGAGTACAGAAGACAGGAGATGGAGTGTTGCCATAGTACAGAGCAAACAGTTGTCAACCTAACGCTAGTCTTTTCCTCGTCGACATTTTAGAGTCGAAGTGTGCGAAGAGGAAGAAGAGAAAGAAAATGATATAGAAGAAGAAGAAGAAGAAGAAGAAGAAGAAGAAGAAGAAGAAGAAGAAGAAGAAGCAGAAGAAGGAAGAAAGAAAGAAAGAAAGAAAGAAAGAAAGAATGAATGAATGAAAGAAAGAAAGAAAGAGAGAAAGAAAGAAAGAAAGAAAGAAAGAAAGAAAGAAAGAAAGAAAGAAAGAAAGAAAGAAAGAAAGAAAGAAAGAAAGAAAGAAGACAGTGTCCGGATTTACCTGTCATGTTACTCTTGTTCTCTCTAGGAAAATAACACCAGGGCAGACCCGGAGTACAGAAATCAACAGCTGAATCCAATGATGCCACGGTCATTTATGGTCAAGAAAAATGCCAGTAAGCGCTACAGGCCATGGGAAACAAACCCAGAAGATGAAGCAAAAGACGACCACTCGTCTAACGATACCAGGGAGTCCTGCTCATTGAGCCACTCAGGTAAGTTTGAAAACACTAAAACAAGATAGACAGACAGACAGAGTGACGGTCGGACGGACGACGGAAAATGAGAGAGAGAGAGAGAGAGAGAGAGAGAGAGAGAGAGAGAGAGAGAGAGAGACAGAGAGAGACACAGAGAGAGAGAGAACGAACGAACGAACGAATGAACGGACTTTATTTTCAAAGGGTTACAAATTGGGCACGAAGGCCCTGAGAGAGAGAGAGAGAGAGAGAGAGAGAGAGAGAGAGAGAGAGAGAGAGAGAGAGAGAGAGAGAGAGAGAGAGAGAGAGAGAGCATGGGAGATACATACTTGAGATGCACGTTGTTCAATTTAAGAAAGAAAAAGAAGCAGCCACACAGAATCCACTTTCTTCGATTTTGTAGCCAACCATTTGCCATAATCGTGTATCAGTCAACAATAGTTTTGATTTATTGTGCAAATTAATTTTGGTGGTGGAACAACAAAAACAACTGTCTATAACACATACATGTGTGTGGAAGCTAAATTATGGACTGTTTGTGTTTTTGTATATTGTGACCCCTTGACCCCATGTCAATAATCATGCTAAACGGATTTTTTCCATTGAAAGAAGACATGAGGAGTCTCCATGGCAAAGTGGTTATCCCGCCTGCTTCTCACCTTGAAGGATGTGGGTTCGATTCCGGGCTCGTTGTTCGGTTCACGCGTGCAATTTTCTCGGAGACTCCCGTGGATTGTCGCTGGAGCTACGGAGTTAGTGCTTTGTTGGCCGCTGTCGACAGGCCGCCCAGCGGAAAGTCTCATCTCATCTCATCGTGTTCATCTTGTACCTTGCGGTGTCGAGATGAAGTATAAAGAGCGGGAGAGTGCCCGCTTATGGACTTCATGTATATTCCCATGGACTGTGTTATCGCTTCCGTCCATCGTTTACGTGGTTGGCCTCTTCCTCTGTTTCCCTCTGGTCTGTACATAATTGCTTGCTGTGGTATACTGTTAGTTGGTAACATGACAAAATCAGTTGACTTATTGCTTTCTAATAAAATCTAGTGCTGCTATTACCCCTAATTTAGTTCTGATTTCTTCATTTCTGATCTTCTCTCTTCTTGATACATGGGGTATTCTTCTCAGGAATCTCATTTCTTTTGTTGCGATTTTTCTTTTCTCTTTTTCTGTAATTGTCCAGGTTTGGCATTTGTAGTGGAAAGTGACCGAGCTATATGGTCTAAAACCCGGTGGAATGAAATATATTCTCTTACCTTTAAAACCATTTAAGCCCCCCCTTTTTCGTTAAGAGAAGGAATGAGAGGTGTATTGTGGGAAAATGACAAAATATGTCGTTTAGTCAAGTCACGTGGTCGTTTATATGAGGTATGTCTGCAGTCTATAAGATTATGTTTGATAGCTATTTCAATTTCTTCAGTAAACGCTTTCAGCCAGTTGAATTGTGCATTCGATCACTTTCAGCCAGTTGAATTGTGCATTCGATCTCTTTCAGCCAGTTGAATTGTGCATTCGATCACATTCAGCCAGTTGAATTGTGCATTCGATCACTTTCAGCCAGTTGAATTGTGCATTCGATCACTTTCAGCCAGTTGAATTGTGCATTCGATCACTTTCAGCCAGTTGAATTGTGCATTCGATCACTTTCAGCCAGTTGAATTGTGCATTCGATCACTTTCAGCCAGTTGAATTGTGCATTCGATCTCTTTGAACTTAAGCATAGTCCACACACGTACTATTGCTTATAGCATGGTTCTCAACCTGTGGGGGAGGAACGAAGACCATTTCAAGATCGCGTTAATACAAGAACCGATTACTTGATATTGTTTTTCCCTTCATACTTTACAGTTATGTACGTCTCATCCTTATAAAATTCATTTTATAAAGTAAGTAGACCTACAAATCATGTTTTATGTGGATGTCTAGACTTGTTTTAGTGTATGCTATTAAATTTATCTTCCATTTTTACGTATACTGTGTAGGGGTGGGAGATTTTTAGATAGGAAATATGAAAGGGGGGGGGGGGGGAATGACGTTCTGAAAATATGGTGAAGGGGGGCACAGGCCAAAAAAGGTTGAGAACCACTGGCTTATAGTGTACAGAACTGATTTTTGCTGTGGATTAGCTTTCCATATTACCAGTGTCCCTCGCCATCAAGCAAACATATTCCGACTTCTGAGGTACTTGTCATAATTTGTATAAACTGATAGGCATAAGAGTTGAACACGTTACCTCGGCAACAGCGCACGGGAAGTTTAAGAGTGAGCGATTTTATCCATTCCGCCTCCTACCAGTTGATATTCTACCTGGCTTCTGCCGGCTGGATATCTAGAGCACCTTCTTTGACTGGTCTGTTCACAAGTTCCTCACAGTATTTCGTACATAGTTACATCAGGTCACTAGTGCTGTGGTAACTTTTCCATCAATAGTTTACACTTGGTTGATTATATTGTCTTAGTACTTTCCTTGTGGTGCTTTAGAGGTCTTTATATTTTCTGACTACTTTCATTGTGGTGCTGTACAGCAGCGGTCTTTATATTTTCTTACTACTTTTATAGTTAGGCTGTATAAGTCTTTATATTTTCTGACTACTTTCCCTGTGGTGCTATAGAGGTGTTTATATTTTCTTACTAGTTTCTTCGTGGTGCCGAAAAGGTGTTTATATATTTTCTTACTAATTCCCCTGTGTGCTGTAGAGGTTTATATATTTGCTTTCCTTCTTGTCGTGCTGTAGAGATCTTTGATGTTTCGCTGCTACTTCTTATGTCTGTCTTACAATGCTTTGTTTTTTGTTGCGTATCCCTTACGGGACGTTGCAGTCAACACCAGCATTTTCAGCTGCTGTTGATGTACTAGGCGGCCCCTATACCTTTTTGGAAAAAACCAGCACCGCTGTGATTCGAATTCGGGTATACGGGCTCACAAACCGTGTTCGCAAGCCCTTAGCCACAGAGACCGGTAATGCTATCTAATTATTATTTATTAATTTTTAAAAAAATCTCCCCTCACACATTTTCAATCGTCTTCTGAACTGCATTGTTAGCTTCTGTCATCATCATCAAGTGCCGTGCCGGCTGGCGTAGGCGTTCATGGCTCTCCATAGATCTCGGTCTTTGGTTTTCTGGATCAACTCTGTTGCTGATATTCCTCCATGCCACCGTCTCAATCCATCCAGCATCACTTCTCTTGGTCTACCTCTGCCTCTCTTCCCCTCGATCTTTCCAGTTGTTACGATGTTCTCCAATGCCTGTCTTCTCATCACATGACCGAGGAAAGCTGTTTGTCTCTGTCTTATTGTTGTATATAATGTTCTAGTTTCATTAGCCTGTTTCAGGCAGTCGTCGTTAGTTACTCTGGCAGTCCAATGAATTCGCAACATTCGTCTCAGGAACCACATCTCTGTTGCTTCTAATTTCTTCTTAATTTGTTCATTTACATTCCAAGATTCACTGCCATACAGCAAAACTGGTTCTACATAGCATTTCAGCACTCTCTTTCTTACATTCAGTGACAGTGACTTATTGCATAAGATACTCTTCATTTTATGAAATGCGGCTTTTGCCTGCCCTATTCTGCTCCTAATCTCTGTTGTACATCTTCCATCTGATGTTATAAATGCCCCTAGGTATCTAAAATTATCAACTTGGTTAAGGATTTTCCCTTCTATTTCTATGTCACATTTTGGTGTCACCATTTTCTTTGATAGTACCATTGTTACTGTTTTCTTGATATTCAAGTTGAGTCCTTTCCTTGCACTCTCTGTTACTACAACATCTAATAATTGTTGTAGATCTGTTGAATTATCCGCCACCAATACTGTGTCATCTGTATAGCGTATATTATTTATATTATAACCTCCAACTAGTATTCCTGGCATCTCTTTGATCTCTCTCATTATTACTTCGCTATACAGGGAGAAAAGATCTGGTGACAAGACACACCCTTGTCGTACTCCTAGCTTTATCTGTTCGTAACTACCCTCTTTATTTCCCATTTTAATTGCTGCTACTTGGTTCCAGTAAATATTCTTTATTATTCTTAAATCTTTTCCATCAGTGTTGATATCTTCCAACATTTTAATCAGTTCATCATGTTTTACTTTATCAAATGCCTTAGTATAATCTATGAAGCACAAATATATGTCCCTCTGTTTCTCTATTGACCTTTCTATTAGTGTCCGCAATGTATAAATTGCATTGTTTGTGCCCTTTCCTTCCATAAATCCATACTGTTCTTCACTAATTTCCATTTTTATTTTCTTTTTGGTTCTTCTCATTATGATTCTGAGTAGAAGCTTAGTGATATGGTTTATAAGGTTAATTGTACGAAAATCTTCACAATCAATTGCTCCTGGTCTTTTTGGTATAGCTATAAATACAGATTTCAGCATATCACTGGGTAAATATCCACTGCTGTAAATATCATTCAACATTTTGGTTAATATATCTACTCCAAATTCTCCCAATACTTCTAATTCTTCTATTGTGATTTCATCTGGCCCAGCTGTTTTTCCTTTCTTCATACGTTTCATAGCGTCAGCGACTTCTTCTTTCAGAATAGGTGGACCTTCTAAGTTACTATCTTCTGTTAATTCTTCTCTTTCTCCTTCATATAATTCTCTTATATACTCATTCCACCTCTTCATTATAGCATCTTCCTCTAATATTATCTTTCCTGTTTTTGATTTCAAACACCCTGTATTTATTCTTATTTTTTTTTCCTGTGAGCTCACTGATTTGTCTGTACATATTTTTTGTATCTTTAATGGAATTTAATTCAATTTTTTTGCATTGCTCGTTTAACCAACTTTCTTTAGCCTTCCCACATTTATCTTTTATTTCTTTATTTATCTTAGCGTATTCTTGTTTGTTAGCTTCTGTACAGTGAGTAAATAAGCAGTATTGAGAAGAAGTGGAATTGGTCAGCTTTGCGGGAACACAATCACAATCAACAAAATGGTCGTTGCGGCAAGAACCTTTGTCAGTATACAATCACATACACATATATAACAGTTGTTTAGCTAATGTTGATCCGTGACGCCGTATAGCTCACATTGATCCTTGCTACCCGCCTGGTGCTGGTCTTACAATTGGGTATTTCTTCTGCCACCCGTGTCGCCTTTCCCTGTTGCAGCATCGCAGGTGCCAGTTCTGACGGTGTTTCCCAAGTGACAGGAGGTAAGGCAACGATCCAGACTTCTGGCGGTGTTTTCCGCCTGGCGTCTTACTTTTAGAGAAGTATGGATAAAGTTAGTGGAACTATGGTCAAGCTGTGGAAATGTAAACAGTATAAAATAACACCAAGTAAAGCAGATTGACACAATATAATTACCGATAACATGGGACGTGACGGCGATTAGCCTTCATCAGCAAACAAATAAATACACAAGACACAACATATAATCACGATGAAGACACTACATTAACAACATTAGGGCATAAGAACAGGATAAGAAAAATTAAAAGTTGGAAAAAAAATTAGAACAATGAAGAGAAAATGAAAAAAAAAATGAAAACAATGTGCTGCTTATCTGAGAATCCCAGAGGGGCTCCTCCATCTTGGTTAACTGGGTCATTCTTCGTTCCTTATCTGAGAATCCCAGGTTGACTGGGTCATTCTTCGTTCCTTATCTGAGAATCCCAGGTTAACTGGGTCATTCTTCGTTCCTTTTCTGAGAATCCCAGGTTGACTGGGTCATTCTTCGTTCCTTATCTGAGAATCCCAGGTTGACTGGGTCATTCTTCGTTCCTTATCTGAGAATCCCAGGTTGACTGGGTCATTCTTCGTTCCTTATCTGAGAATCCTAGGTTGACTGGGTCATTCTTCGTTCCTTATCTGAGAATCCCAGAGGGGCTCCTCCATCTTGGTTAACTGGGTCATTCTTCGTTCCTTATCTGAGAATCCCAGGTTGACTGGGTCATTCTTCGTTCCTTATCTGAGAATCCCAGGTTGACTGGGTCATTCTTCATTCCTTATCTGAGAATCCCAGGTTGACTGGGTCATTCTTCGTTCCTTATCTGAGAATCCTAGGTTGACTGGGTCATTCTTCGTTCCTTATCTGAGAATCCCAGGTTGACTGGGTCATTCTTCGTTCCTTATCTGAGAATCCCAGGTTGACTGGGTCATTCTTCGTTTCTTATCTGAGAATCCCAGGTTAACTGGGTCATTCTTCGTTCCTTATCTGAGAATCCCAGGTTGACTGGGTCATTCTTCGTTCCTTATCTGAGAATCCCAGGTTGACTGGGTCATTCTTCGTTCCTTATCTGAGAATCCCAGGTTAACTGGGTCATTCTTCGTTCCTTATCTGAGAATCCAAGGTTAACTGGGTCATTCTTCGTTCCTTATCTGAGAATCCCAGGTTGACTGGGTCATACTTCGTTCCTTATCTGAGAATCCCAGGTTGACTGGGTCATTCTTCGTTCCTTATCTGAGAATCCCAGGTTGACTGGGTTATTCTTCGTTCCTTATCTGAGAATCCCAGGTTGACTGGGTTATTCTTCGTTCCTTATCTGAGTATCCCAGGTTGACTGGGTCATTCTTCGTTCCTTATCTTTAGACTGCCGGCGCCGTGGCGAAGCGGTTACCATTGCAGTTCATAATCCGGCATACCGCGTACGAAACACATCTGCTGGAGATTTGGAAGCAGACCGCCTTGTGCTGATTTTTATACAAAGATGTGAGTGCCGGTCGTTCAGAAAGCAATTGCAAACTTTGTTTTTAATTTTTTTATTCGCAGATCCTTTACAGGACATCGCTGTCAACAGCAGCATCTTTCAGCTGTCTGTTGATTTCTTGGCAAGATTACTCTTAGTAGTTTGCCATTGCTTTCTGAGCGGCCGGCTCAGTGTGCCGCAAGTCACCAGCGGGGGACGAACCGCTCCCAGCTCGCTCCCGCTACGAGACTCTGCGTGACAAACGGGATTACAGAGAAAGTGTTGTAACCCCTCAGCCAGAGAGACCGGCAATTGCAAACTACTGAACGTAAATCAACAAGAAATCACAAACAGCCCACCCCCACCCCCAATGCTGTGGTTGACTGAAAGGTCATGTAAATGATATAGAACTTCCTTTTACCTTTAGCTTATTCATAATTGTTAGTACAGTGTTCTATAGGATGCGGTATCCAGAGCCATGCCAACGCCTCTTTGACGCCTCTTACGACATCCACAGTTGGTTACAGTGCTCTTCTTTACTTCCCTTAACTGATTCAGTGTCGAAGGATAATATATCGCCACATGTGACCTCCCATTCGGACAGAAGGACGATATATCGCCGTAATAAGGTCATAATGTTATATGTTTTCTTTCGTGGTATCTTCCGCAATTTCAATGCTCAGTGAAAGAAATTGACATTATAATACTTGTTCATGTGATTGCGAACCATGTTTAGTCCAACCCTGCTTTTTTGTCTGGCACTGAATCAGTTAAAGAGAAGAGGGTACACATGGCGGCCTATACATTTCTCGACCTAACTGTTGCGACCTCCGATCAAATATGTTTATTTTATCTGGTATCTGATTTCCTGATAGGGAATGCCTTGTGTCTAAACTGTACGTGATAGAATATAGCATCCGAACCGTGGCTGGATGACGTGGCAGATTGTCGAACATACCACAGTCGCGTTAATTATCTGTATCCATAAGTGATTTCTCTACCAGGGGCCGCAGAATGCTGTGGTGACAACTTCTGTCTGATTTAGTTATCAGTATTCATATATTTTCTTTATATTTTAATATCTGAACACTCGGTACACAGTGGATAATTACAGCCATCAAACATCGCTTTCCTATTTGCATAAAATCATTTTCACGCCAGTAACCGAACACTCGCATGGCGTTTCAAGTGCGCTACTTCACTCTACCTCTACCCCGTGCACACGAGGCTGCACGTTGATTTGATGGGCCCAGCCTTGTAATTAGATAGTTTATAAGCAATCTGATAATCTGTCCCTACCTGTGCCTGTGTATGTGTGTGTGATGTGTGTGTGCGTGTGTGTGTGTGTGCGTGTGTGTGTGTGTCTGTGTGTGTGTGTGTGTGTGGACTATGGGGACAGTGGAATCCTAATACTGCTGACAGTACGGAAGCGATGCAGTAGGTAAGGGTAGGTTAAACAGGGCGATGACATCCACGTGTATTCACAAATCAGAATGTGATCGGTCAGATGTAGTTTTCAATCCCTACCTCAGGAAGGGGCGGAAAGGGGGGGGGGGTGTGGATGCTGGTGTCTGTTGCGATGGGGTAGCGATCGCGATTCGCAATCCCGCATACCACGGTCGAACCCAGCTACAGGCGATTCGGAAGCAGACCGATTTGCGTTGATGTTTAACAGTGGTATGAGCGTCGATCGTTTAGAAAGAAATAACAAACTACTAAAGGTAAAAATTGCCTACTAAATCACAACCAGTCAGCACTGTTAGAGTTAATTGCATTGTCCTGTAAAAGACGTGAAACTAACTTGGGATGGGGTGAAAAAATGTGGGAAAGGGGGGGGGGGAGTGATTTAGTGAGTTTTGAGGTGCAATGACCGGCTCTGTCTAGAGCAGCCTGATCCTGGGGTAGTGGACCGGACGTCTAGTCGTCTCGAATTAAGGAATAAAGGCCAATAAGTAGGAAGATCAATGTGCGCTGAGTCAGGAACAAACAGTACAGGAGCCGTCTATGCGCATGGCTCTAGACCGAGATATTTATAGATCAAATGGGGGTTCCGTGAGTAATTTAGTCAGATTCAAGCCGGCCGCCTTTACTCTCTATTACATTTCCTGGTACACGTTTTATGCTGGGTCAGTCTGGTAGCCCACATCAATTTTAAACATCCGACTGGATAAGGATTCGAACTCAATAGCCACCGGGCCGATAGGCGAGCGTCTAGCCACTGCGCCACGGCGGCTTCCACTTGTGAATTTAGCCTCTTTGACTGTCATACACTCATGGTTTATCAATAGTGGACCTCACTCCCCCCCCCCCCCCCCCCCCCCCCCCCCCCCCCCCTTTCCCCCTGCTGGAAGGCGAGGCTCAGGGTTTGGAACAACAGCCGAAGCTAATACATCTGAACATTTCGGGACCGATGCAACTATCAGTTATCAGTTATCAGTTGGGGTATCTTCATTGCACTCCGGACAGATCCATAGGTGCTCAGATATCTCCCCCCCCCCCCACCCCACAGCATATGCATCAGCGTCCGGTGGCTAATAGTGCCAGTTCTGTGTTGGTTGACGAGGCACCTCGTTTTTCCGATGTACCTCTCGCGTCTGGCCGTGCCGATTCTTACTCCCAGGTCTTTCATCCTGGACAGCGATGTGGATTCACTGACGTCAAAGTCCTCTTTTCTCGCCATATCTTTAAGGACGTTAATAACATCGGCACGATCCACGGGCTGGCCATCTACAGGGGGTGCAGAGCCAACCAGTTTATCAGCTCGTTCATTTCCCTCGACTCCCGCATGTCCTGGGACGAAAATGAAGGTGACTTTAAGGACAACAAACTTCTGCAGCGACTCAGTCCACTGTCTACGTACAGATCCAGCTTCGACCTTCTGAATCAAGCTCATTGAATCACATAGTACACACACGTTGGTATAATGCTGTGATTCCAGCCATATGAAAGCCTGTGTAACTGCCATCACCTCCATCGTCATGCTGCTCGTGGTCATAGAGTGGGCACCACTGGATTCTTGAACGGTTCGGCCCGCTGAAAGGGCTGTAAATGCCCACGCACTTCTCTGCTGCTTTACAACAGATCCATCTGTATAGATTAGCACTTCGGGGCTATCTGAGTGTTCATAGATGAGCGCGTTGACCTCTGCATTGACAGCGGCAGGGTTCTGCTCTCTGCACGTCTATCAAGTGTGATAATGCAGGAGAAAGTGCACTTACAAGCTGGAGGCAACGGCACCCATTCCTTGCCGGGGTTGATACTGGAAAGTCTGCAGACCTGTCTGACGACATCTTCCGCCCGACCCATCCATGATTTGCCCCTCTTTAGCCTGTCACCCTTTTCTCTGAATATAGCATCATGCAGAGGGTGCTGCTCATCTGCACTTATTTTTAAGTATGCACGAGCTCACCAGATCTTGATTCTGTGTTCCATTGTCGGGACGTTAAGGAGGTATCTCATTGCTACACAGCTGGTGTCTCTCGTGCAGCCCAAAATGATGCGCATGGCTTCGTTTTGTACCTTTTCAAGTCTTCCAATCTGTGTAGGGCTGACAGTGAGGATGGCCAGGGCATACTCGATGCGCGAAAGCACCAGTCCTTGGAACAGAAGTATTAGCAGTCTTTGCTCGATATTGGCGGTCGCCATGACTCTCATTGCTGACAAACCTTTTCGAGCTTTTGTTATGACGGGAACATGCAGCTTTCCTGTCCTATTATACGGATGTTAATCACTAATAATAGAAACTCGAAGTTTTTTAACTCACAGTTTGCAGAAACATTCTCACTCGACCATAGATTGGGACGACGAAAAATGCTCACATTTAAAAAAGACAAGGTAACTACATCTTGCCAACAAGTAATTAATATAAATATTACTAAATAATTCAACAATTGGCAACAAAAGCAATGTCATTAAAAGACAAACATGAAACTGTACACGCGTGACTATAATGTTGCTAATTACAAGTATGATGGAATAATCAAATCAAAAACAATATTTCAGGCATGACGTATCTGGGTCATTATCTTAATAATGGCAATGTTAGATAACAAACCTCAAATGGCAAAAATAGTATCGGAGGTCGTAGGTTACTGCTATATTAATTACACTGGACTATTGCGGCTCATAAACAAATTATCTCTAATACTTCGGTTATAAATGTGTGATAACTTCTGTTATAAATGTGTGATAAATTCTGTTATAATTGCGTTATAACTTATGTTATAAATGTGTGATAAATTCTGTTATAATTGCGTTATAACTTATGTTATAAATGTGTGATAACTTCTGTTATAAATGTGTGATAACTTCTGTTATAAATGTGTGATAACTTCTGTTATAAATGTGTGATAACTTCTGTTATAAATGTGTGATAACTTCTGTTATAAATGTGTGATAACTTCTGTTATAAATGTGTGATAACTTCTGTTATAAATGTGTGATAACTTCTGTTATAAATGTGTGATAACTTCTGTTATAAATGTGTTATCACTTCTGGTTTACGTTAGCTATTGACTAACTTCTATTATTAGTGTGTATTATAACTTCTGGTTTACGTTAACTAGTTGAATTAAACCATTTATTGACGCCCTCTACTAATTTGAAACTACTTCTGCTTGGTGTAAAACATTCATTAACGCTTCTACCGATTTATGACAACCTATGCTTGATGTAAAACATTCATTAACGTCTTCTACCGATTTATGACAGCCTATGCTTGATGTAAAACATTCATTAACGTCTTCTACCGATTTATGACAACCTATGCTTGATGTAAAACATTCATTAACGTCTTCTACCGATTTATGACAACCCATGCTTGATGTAAAACATTCATTAACGTCTTCTACCGATTTATGACAGCCTATGCTTGATGTAAAACATTCATTAACGTCTTCTACTGATTTATGACCACCTCTGCTTGATGTAAAACATTCATTAACGTCTTCTACCGATTTATGACAACCTATGCTTGATGTAAAACATTCATTAACGTCTTCTACCGATTTATGATAACCTATGCTTGATGTAAATCACTACCTGCGTTAGATGATGACTTCTGGTTGACGTAAAACATTCGTTGGTGTCTTCTAATAGTTAGTTTATTACAACGTCTGTTCGAGTTAAAATATTCACTTTTACTTTATGTAAAACATTCACTTTTACTTTATATATAGCATTCACTTTTACTGTATGTAAAATATGCGTTTGACGCCTGATAGGAACATCTCATGACGATTTCTATTGACGTAAGTATTAATTTACATCTGCCACCAACGGAATAAGACGAATTATTTTTGAAGTAAAACGTTCATAGATATTTGCTAGCAATATATATGATGACGACATCTGTCTGCTGGTAAACATTCAATGAGACAATTAACAATGAGATTGTAACGGGCACCATCAGTAATGGGACTCTGCGCTGGCTGTTGAAGATGATGACTGAGCGCTTATGGGAATGCCCCAAGTACAATGATGTTATTCTAGACCCACTTCAGCTCAACTCAACTGAACTGAGACGATTAGACGATGTTAGAGCGACGTAAAACATTTAATGAACCGATGTGACGAATGTAGTTCCACGTTGAACATTTAATTAAGTCAATGCCGAAAGATGCCGGCTCCCTGGCCAAGGGGTTAGCAGCTTTCTCCGTAATCCCGAATACTCTCGTGGTTGACGTGAGTGCACGAGAATTGGAAGCGGTTCGAGTCGCACCAGTATGGAGAGTATGGAGCCGGTCGCTCAGAAAGTCGTGGCGTGCTGATGAACGTAATCTAGCCTAGGAATCAACATACAGCTGACAGATGCTGATGTTGACCGCAATATCCTGAAACAGGATGGAAACGCGGGGGAAAAAATGCCGAAAGATAATATAAAGTCATACGTGACTTCCCATTTGGGCAAAAGGATAATACATCGACAGGCTAGGGTCACCATTTTATCTGTTTCGTTTTGTGGTATCTTCCACAATTTTAATGCTCAGTGAACGGAAATTTACATTACAATACTTGGCTGTGTATCATGTCTGGTTCAAACCTACTTTTTATTTGGCATTTAATCAGTTAATGAACCGATTAGACGATTGCAAAACGTTAAACATTCAATGAGACGATTAGACGATGTTAAGCCGACGTTAAACATTTATTGAACCGATTGGACGATTGTAAAACGTTAAAGATTTAATGAACCGATTAGGCGATTGTAAAACGTTAAGCATTCATTGAGAGATTATAAGATTTTAGATTGAAGTTAAACATTCACTGAGACGATTAGACGATTGTAAACCGTTAAATTGGTCATGCACCTATTAGAGAACGTTAGGTCGACGTTGAACATTAATGAACGGAGTAGATGATTTTATATTGGAGTTAAACATTCAATGAGATTATTAGACTGCGTTCACCACCAGTCACCTAACCACAAATGTATCATACAGGGTCTATGAAAACACAACTTCCATAATCTGTCATTTAACTAGAATTTTAATAGTTGAATATCGCAGTATATAAATATATTTCACATTGGTGCAGCTAATTTATTCAGGATTAAAACATCATTGCTTTGTTGCTTATGATATTCAATTGTCAGGAACATCAACTGGTTTGCCGGAGCGTCAAGCGTCAATAACCCAGGTTGTGAATTAATGAAACCCATCATAATGAGATTGTCGCTAGGGGCTTTATCATTCCCCCACGACTGTCAATGGCGAATCACTTTCATTCTCATATATCAGGTCGACAATGACGTGTTTAAATGCCAGCGACAGGTGGTTGCTGTGTTTCATGATCTGGGTTCATGTGGCTAGTTGAACTGGATATACAAGAATAGGTTTGGGTTCTGTCCTCGGTAGAGGAGTATCCATCGCTGGATGCTCGAGGTCATTGAATTAACTTCTCGATCACCTTCATCATTATCGGTATCATCTTTACAATAATGAATATCGGCATCATCATCGCTGTCATTGCTGTCATCATCATCATCATCATCATCATCATCATCATCATCACCATCACCATCATCATCATCATCATCATCATCATCGTCCTCGTCGTCGTCGCCGCCGCCGCCACAACATCACAACCACCACCACCATCACCACCACCTTCATCATCATCATCATCATCATCATCATCATCATCATCATCATCATTATCGTTAGTATCATTATCATCAACATCATCGTCATAGTCGTCGTCGTAGCTTTCGTCCTCTCCATCATCATTAGCATCGTCATTATCAGCAGCAGGTGTATTGGTGTTACCTTTGCTCTGGAGTAAATTAGCCAGGCCGTGAGAGGCATCATGCTGCATGGGCAACACATGCTCCCTATAAGTCAGCCCAGGCTTTGCGCTATAGAGAGGCATTCGTGTGTACCTAAGATGGACTTTTCCTGTTCGAAATCTAATCTCCACGACAGGCGACCAAGAGGAAGATAGCAAACTGATTTATTAAACAGTATTACAGAACTGTCAACAACTGTCATTTACTGCCAATATAGTACTTTGCGGTGTATGGCGGGGGCGGGGGTGGCTTGAGCATGAGGAATTAAGGCCGCCTGGCTAGTGCAGGTGTACTATTGCGAATTGTGCAGGTTAGAGTTTCCTTTTTGCCCCAGACAGAAAAATAAACTCTACACCTTACCGAGGATTCGAACCCGGGTCTCCCGAAGGAGAATCTGACATTCTAGCCACTCGGCTAGCCTGCTCCTCAATATTTATTATTATAGAACGATTGATCAAATAGCATTACAGAACGATTGACTGAATAACGTCACAGAATAAGTGATCATATAACATTACAGAACATCTCGATTCATCAAATAATGTTAGATAATAGGATCGATCGAATGACATCATAGATAAACAACATCTGATCAAATAATATTACAGAACAATAGATCAAATAACAGAGCACTTATGAGAAGAAATAAATTGGAGAACATATGATAAATTGCAAGATTGAGGGAGAAAAGAACAAGGGGAAGGCAGAGAAGTAAATATCTGCATGGCAAGGCCACGGTATTTGGTTGAGACAAGAACACTGAGCTGACCCACAACTCTGGTGATCGAGTGAGATGGCGAGACATGACCGCCCACGCTTATCGATATGGCACAAGATGATGATGATGATGATGAACAGCGCAGAACAGAACAATTGATTAAATAATATAAACGAACAGACGATTAATCAAACAACATTACATAACAGATGGATTGATCATACAACATTAAAGAACAGAACGATTTATTAATAAATAGCATTACACAACAGAACGATTGATCAAATAAAATTAAAGAAGAAACAAACTACCATAGTACCACAAGTAGGCGTGTTGCAGACAGCAGTGACAAACTAGGGCGGCAAATAGAACTCCAGCGGTACACAAATGGGATTATGGTCTGGTTGAGTGGATATATAACTGTACAATGCCTGGAAGAACACAAGTTTTAACTGTAAAGTCCATTACATTGGCGTTCAGGTCACCGCCAGTCCTGGCACGGAATTTCATCTATCGGGGTCAGGTTGGTGTCAACGGTTTTCTCGATAATCGACACAGAAGTATTATCTCCTCAGGGATTGTGTAGCAGAACTGTCTGTCCCTCTCCAATTGCAGAAACCAGTCGGGTGTGCAAGTTTGGTATTTAAACGTCACGTCTTTTGAGAGGCATATTGGGATGTACCAGGTCATAATTTAGCACAGCAGGCAGGGGTTGGCTGGGATTAGTCCCGGGTTGGTCATGTTTCCTGTACAGGCTTTAGGCATTTCCTTGTCAACTGACTCCAGCCCACTGACCACACGGTACGGATAAGGGATAGACACAGAAGAAGAGGAAGCGGAAGAAGAGGAAGAAAAAGAAGGAAGGTAGTAGAAAAGATGAAGAAAGAAAAAGAAAGGTGGAGGGAGCAAGGAGAAAGAAGAAATTAGAAAAGAGGAAGAACGAAAGAGAAAGGAGGAAGGAGGAAAGCGGAAGGAAGAAGGAGAAAGGAGGAAGTAGGAAGAATTAAGGAGAAAGGATAGGGAGAAGGGAGGATGGAGAAAGAGCGAGGGAGAAACAAGGATTGAGGAAAAAGAATGAAGAAGATGACGGAGGGAGAAGAAGGTGAAAGAGAACGAACGAACGAACGAACGGACTTTATTTTCAAAGGGTAACAAATTGGGCTCGCAGGCCCGTCTTACATTCGGCCCTTCCAATCGCTCATCTTTCGTTCATCAATAATGCATAACACATTCACATAGGAAAAAAAAACTTTGTCAAATGAATGTTGTAAACATAAACAATGCATATTACCATGTTATGAGACACATACCCCAACCACCAACCCATCCCCCATCCACCTACACAACCCCCACCCAACCACACACACACACAGGCACACATACATGCCCTACCCATCCACTTATCCTCACCCACACATCCCACACCCACACACATCCCCCACCTACACACATCTCCCCAGACACACACACACATCTCCCACCACCACACATCCTCCACCCCCCCCCCCACCCACACACACACCCAGGCACACATACATGCACCCGCCCACCCATCACCCACCCACACATCCCCCACCTATACACATTTCCCCACCCACACACCAGAATGAGGAGGAAGAGAAGTATAAACTACCGTTGTGGTGGGAAGTGTTATGCCTGCACATATTCTAGGCCACGACTTACGAAATGGGTTGGCCAGTTCCCTGGCTCGTCACCTCTCCTTCCCAGATAATTCCTAGAACACTGGACATTGACTGGTACATATTTATACTATGGTGGGTCGATCCCTTATAATTCCTTGAACACTGGACATTGACTGGTACATATTTATACTACGGTGGGTCGATCCCTTATAATTCCTAGAACACTGGACATTGACTGGTACATATATATACTACGGTGGGTCGATCCCTGATAATTCCTAGAACACTGGACATTGACTGGTACATATATATACTACAGTGGGTCGATCCCTTATAATTCCTTGAACACTGGACATTGACTGGTACATATATATACTACGGTGGGTCGATCCCTGATAATTCGTAGAACACTAGACATTGTCTGGTACATATTTATACCACGGTTTGTCGATCCCAGAGCCGCAATGGTCGGAAATAGAATCCTGCCTCTTATGGGAAGTAAACCCGAACCAATGTCTTCACAGGCAAGGGTACTTACTAATATACTACCACGGCTCCTTTGGGTTGCTTAACCAGTTGTTTGGATGTTGCCAGGCTCGGGATTTCACGGCCTTCTGCTTACAATTTCCAATAGTCAAAGAATGCCTTCTTATTGTGAACTGATGGAGACTTGTTTCCTGCAACAACACATGGCAAACGGGAAGCAAGACAACAACAGCGTGTAACACAATAAATCTAGCAACAGACAAAGAAACCATTAACACACAGAAAAGTCGAAGCAAATTATTCATCCCCATTTGGTTTCCTATAGTTTGTTATGAACTGATTTCTGAAGTGTCCAATAATAGAAGAATCAGAGGTTTTTCAGGAAACCGCAGCCAAATCGCGCCAGACTCGCCTGTTCAAGTGGCGAGAATCCTTTGCGTTGCTTTCAATTATTACTAGCCGTGATAATAGCGCCAGCATGTGCGATCTTCGTGCAAGTAGTCAACCGTAGCACTTAGAAGAAAATCTTATAAATAGATGATGATGTGTATAAAATTTTCATGGATGAAACATCGTTCCATTGGTACGAGATTCCCATTTCAAGTCCGGATTTTTTTCTGTTTTTTTTGTTTTTTATACAAGCAAACTGAGAATATTGGTTCCTAGCTGGCCCAGCGTCCTAATATGTTTGTTTTTTCCAGCTAGCCAACTGAATCATGCATGCATATCGTTTTCACATCCTCTGTTTTAAGTGATTATTGCTTTATTTTGTTGTTGTTGTCTTCTGTTAGTTAGTCTTTACATGTCTTTCTGTCTGTCTATTAGTTACATATCCTTTTACAGGACGTTGCCGTCAGCCCTAGCATATTTAGGTGTTTGTGATCTACAAGGCAAGTTTACATTGCCATTGCTTTCTGAACCATTGACGCTCATACCATCATGAAAAAAATCAACCAAGGCGGTCTGCTTCCAAATCTCCCGCAGTTGATTTTGAACGCAGTATGCGTGATTAAGAATCGCGTTCGCTAACCCTTTGCCACACTGCCGCATTTGTGTGTATGTATGTATGTATGTATGTATGTATGTATGTATGTATGTATGTATGTATGTATGTATGTATGTATGTATGTATGTATGTATGTATGTATGTATGTATGTATGTATGTATGTATGTATGTATGTATGTATGTATGTATGTATGTATGTATGTATGTATGTATGTATGTATGTATGTATGTATGTATGTATGTATGTATGTATGTATGTATGTATGTATGTATGTATGTATGTATGTATGTATGTATGTATGCATGCATGCATGCATGCATGCATGCATGCATGCATGCATGCATGTATGTATGTATGTATGTATGTATGTATGTATGTATGTATGTATGTATGTATGTATGTATGTATGTATGTATGTATGTATGTATGTATGTATGTATGTATGTATGTATGTATGTATACGTAGGTAGGTAGGTAGGTAGGTAGGTAGGTAGGTAGGTAGGCAGGCAGGCAGGCAGGCAGGCAGGCAGGCAGGCAGGCAGGCAGGCAGGCAGGCAGGCAGGCAGGTAGGTAGGTAGGTAGGTAGGTAGGTAGGTAGGTAGGTAGGTAGGTAGGTAGGTAGGTATGTATGTATGTATGTATGTATGTATGTATGTATGTATGTATGTATGTATGTATGTATGTATGTATGTATGTATGTATGTATGTATGTATGTATGTATGTATGTATGTATGTATGTATGTATGTATGTATGTATGTATGTATGTATGTATTTGTTTAGTTTAGTTCAGTCGACGGATTAACAACATGATATACCGGTGTAACCCATAAGTGCTCCGTTCTACTCCTAACTCGAAATTTTGCCCGGGATTTTTTACGTGCGCAGCAATATACATAGGTGTCCGATCTCACAACAACCCAGAGACCAGGGGACATTTTGTTACTAGAAGTCTACGTGAAAAAATCCCGGCCCTCCCCGGAGATTGAACCCGCGACCTCCAACACTCGAGGCGAACACCATACCTTGAGACCACTCAGCGTGTGTGTGTGTGTGTTTGTGTGTGTTGTGTGTGTGTGAGAGAGAGAGTGTGGTGTGTGTGTGTGTGTGTGTGTGTGTGTGAATGCGTGGCCGGTCATGAATACATCTGGTATTTTTTTTGCCACTTTATTTACATCAAATAAAATCAAAGAGGCACACACGGCCTACTACCCAGACCTTTAGATTTTCCATAGACGCATACATAATTTATAAGTAGCGAATGAGTTAATTGACTATACAAATCTGAGGTACCATTAGTCGTAGTTATTCTCAGCGTTCTTGTGATCTTGTTATTTGTAAACACTAGGCGCTCATAGACGTAGAAGAACGAAGTGAGGATTAGAGGACGCACTAAACAACATAAATATTGAAAACTATAGTATCGGACCGGAATTCGAACCTGTCACTTCCTAATGCCGACAGTGCCTCGCTGCAGGAACAAGTGTACTTCTACTTATGACCAACTAGACACTCTAATATGATTGTATTCGTGTGATCGTGTTGCAAGTGTCAAAGTGCAATTATTGTTGTTGTTGTTGGGCTGGATCATGCTTGATTTCCACACTCCCACCCAGCTCACGTGTAACTACAATAGGTTGCTGGTGGGGAAAAAAAAGGGGGGGGGGGGGGGGGGGGAAAGCAACCTCCGGACACAGGCATTGGCTGACCGGCTAATCGTCCATGAAAACACTGCCACGAAGGAAGTTCTCCGTAACTGTATACACAGCTGCCAGACGACAATGAAAGGTTTGGAACTGAAATATGTGGAATCATTCTTTGAATACCGAGGACGTAGACGACAATGGACGATGTGGAACTGAAAAGTTAGGAATCATTCTTTGAATACCGAGGACGAAGACGATAATAGACGATGTGGAACTGAAAAGTTAGGAATCATTCTTTGAATACCGTGGACGAGGAAGTAAGCAATACTGATTTTCTACACGATCAGGAATACGGAAGACATCAGGTTTATCAACAGTATTATGTCCTCGCCTACTGAAGTACGTTGGTCACATTTAGACACAATTGTTCATGGAAGAGATGGTTCTTGGAACAGAAGAAGCTGGAGGCGACTTTAGTGACGGTGAGCACTGGACACTGATGACACAATGGGCAAGGAAATACACGAGGCAGAGAAACTGGCACAGGCTCAAGCGGGCAGTGATGAGAGAGATATTCTTGCCAGGATTTCCTACCTGATTATACCGGAGATTCCAACTCGACAGGCCAGATTATTTTTCGTTCGCTAGCTTTCAACTCAAGCTTAGTCCACGTTTAACTGCTTGTTTGCGCGTGGGATAGCTTTCTTTATTACCAGTGATCCTCGCCATCACACGAATCCACTACGACTTCTCAGGTACTTGCAAATGATGCAAATCAAGGACGAGAAGTCAACCTTTTATTCCAAATGTGGGGATTGAACCCTCTACCTCGCCATCAGCTCACCAAAAGTTTAAGAGCGAGCGCTCTTTTTCGTCGGCCATACTGACCTCCAGGCCAAATGGTAATTTGATTATTGAAGAATGACACAAAACTGCACTTCCTATATGTTCTCATTTTCTACATGATAAGTACTATGATAAGAATTATTATATGTACAATGATATTGCTACTGTGATAAGTACCGAGATAATTGCTGCAATATGCATTATACTAAATACTATGAGAAATTCTCTGATAAGTACTGTTATATATACAAAAATATAAGTACCATGATACGTATTATGATGTTTACCATGATAATTTCTACGATATGCATTATGATAAGTGCTATTATTAATACGCTGTTAAGCGCTATGATAATTGCTATAATAAACAGCTGTTAAGCACTATGATAGGTGTAATGATAAATACTCTGTTAAACTCTGTGGTAGGTGCTATGACTAATACTCCGTTGAGCAATATGATAAGTGCTATGTGAATACTCTACTAAGCACAATACTAAATAACGTGATAAGTACTACTGTATGGACTAGGATACATACTATAATATATTTATAATAAGTACTATGATACGTAGTATGATATACACCATGATAGGTACTTTAATATGTTCTATGATGAGTAATATGATAAGTACTATGCTATCTACCAAGAATATGATGAGATAAGTACTTTGATATGTTCTTTGATCAGTAATATCATACGTACTAGAATACCTATAACATATGATCAGATATGTACATTGATATGTACTTTTAACAGTAATATGATAAGTATTATGATACATATTATGATAAGTACATACTATGATAAGTACTTTAACATGTTCCATGATCAGTTATATGGTAAGTAATATGATACCTATTTATGTTGCATATCCCTTGCAGGACATTGCAGTCAACACCAGCATTTTTCAGCTGATGTTGATGTACTAGGAACATTTTACGTTCAGTAGTTTGCCATTGCTTTCTGATCGGCTCCCATACCAACAGGTTATAACACAACGTGACACGGTCTGCTTCACAAAACGGCCGCAGCTGCGTTTCGAACGCCTAGTAAGCGGCTCACGAACTGCGTTAGCAGGTCTTTGGCCACGGAGACGGCATTAGTGTGTCGTCACAAATACAACATTTCGTTCTCTTGTATTCTCTACTAGCCACATGTGGCAAAGGTTAACGGGAAACACGTAGAACAACCGCATATGAACTTTCCCTTGGCTACTGAGGAAAGGAACGGAGCGCGTGTACGAATGTTACGAGAGCAACCTATGTTGACCCTTCAGCACATTTGTGCCAAATTTAGCTCCGGCATTTGTATGTCATTCCAGTGTCTTTATTTCTTTTCAGCATATGATACCTACCATTACATATCTTGACTTATGTACTTTGATAAATAATACTAAACGCTAACGAGCTCGGCTGCTTTCTTTGGAAACAACTTATACACAACTGGGTGTTGAGTACATCTATGTCATCACTGAGCCTTGTGAAATCGATATGAACTGTATGGTAATTTAGTTTTCCAACACACCTATAATTCAATTCCCAAAGTGAGTGCGCGGATGTCGAGTGTCTAGACCCGGTGACATGCCAGCGGCAGGTTATGTCGGCAATGTGTGTCTCTGTGTAGGTGTATCGGTTTATTTTATTTTGATTGTGTGGCTGTTTCGGGATTTGAAATTTAAGTATTGAGCACAACCCACTACTGGCAACGCCGATCGCATTCCGGTATGAACCTAAGGCCTATCCACGTCTATATGGAAGCACTATACTCGAGTTTCGCCCTTGTTTGAGCTCGTCAGTAGTGCATATCCCTGACCGGATCCGGAAACAGTCCCGGATCACGCGTGTGAAGCGGGTGTGTAACCACGCTCAAGATTGCCCAATCGCCGCGACCGACGTCCGTCAATCGATGGGACCCGAACGATCAGGACTTCTCACTGGCAAGGAACACCAGGCCTCCTTATTTTATTTTCTTTGATGACATCTTCCAGTGTATCTCTCATAACGGTAGCTGTCAGTTGACTAAACTTGGTGATATTTACCCGTTTGATTATCATCATATTATCTTTCTTTTGACTAGAGCGGAAGGTGTTAACGGTTTTGTCTGTCTTGACGGTATCTACCTTTTACTAAGCTTAATGGTATCTACCCGTTTGTCTATCGTGACGGTATCTATAAGTTTAATTAACTTGGTGGTATCTACCCGTGTGTCTATCGTGACGGTATCTATAACTTTACTAAGCTTGGTGGTATCTACCCGTTTGTTTATCGTGACGGTATCTATAAGTTTACTAAGCTTGATGGTATATACTCGTTTGTCTATCGTGACGGTATCTATAAGTTTACTAAGCTTGATGGTATATACTCGTTTGTCTATCGTGACGGTATCTATAAGTTTACTAAACTTGATGGTATATACTCGTTTGTCTATCGTGACGGTATCAATAAGTTTACTAAACTTGATGGTATCTACCCGTTTGTCTATCGTGATGGTATCTAATAGTTTACTAAGCTTGATGGTAGCTACTTGTTTGTCTGTAGTGATGGTGTCGATCAGCTGACTAAACTTGATGCTATTACCCACGTTTCTATCATGACGATATCTATTAGTTTACATATAAACATCTTTCTCGTTAACCTTTGCCACATGTGGCTAGTAGAGTATACAAGAGAAAGACATGTTGTATTTGTGACAGACACACAAACCATGCTTCGTAAAACAGAAATTGATGTAAACATTGAGCACAACCAACTACTGGCAACGCTGACCACATTCCGGCACGAACCTAAGGCCTCGTCCACGTCAATATAGAAGCACTAGACTCGAGTTTCGCTCTCGTTTGAGCTCGTCAGTAGTGCATATCCTTGAGTGGATCCGGGATCAAACCCGGATTATTGGCGAGAAACGTTGGTGTGTAACCACTAAACCACGCAGCACGAGCTAGACGCGACAAAATTATCACACTAGAATATCACAATGTCACCCATCGTAGGCTATAGCTCAAAATTTGCCCGATCGCCGCGACAGACATCCATCAATCGATATTGCCCCAAATGATCAGGTCTTCTCGACTGGCAAGACACACCTGGTCGCCTAAAGTCCAGCGAGCAATAATCAAATTGATTTATTTGGTTTTTTCCGGGATTTGAGATTTAAACATTGAGCAGCACAACCCACTACTGGCAACGCTGATCACACTCAGGCACGAACCTAAGAAACTGATTTGTTGCGCGTGGACTCGCTTGCATCATTTGAAAAGACAAAGGCCAAAAGCATGTCATGCATTTTCTGCCCGGAGCATGCTAGTGTACAAGGAAATGAACAGACTGATAGACCGGCCTCTCAGCTCCGTCGGGTGGTGAGTTAGATTATGACAAGACTGAGTTGGTGAAGCCTCTCTGCGATAGAGTGAGAAGAGCAGCAAAACACAGAACCTACATCTCGAGGGGTTGATTGGTCGGGGTGGGAGTGAGGAGAATGTCTGGACGATACTCCAGAGAAGTAAAATGAAACGAGGACTTTCAATCAGACTGTCACATGTACCATCTGCATTGGAACTTTCCCTTGGCTACTGAGGAAAGGAATGGAGCGTGTGTACGAATCTCCCAAGAGAAACTTATGTTGACCCTTCAGCACATTTGTGCTAAATGTGGCTTCAGCATTTGTATTTCACTCCAGTGTCTTCATTTCTTTTCAGCACCAGCTGAACTGTCTAAATCAAGCCTAGATACAGCCTTAAACCTATCCAACAGTAACCATTCCGAAGACGCCATGTCTGTATCTTCTTCCTTGGATAGTGACATGAAAGCTTGCTCGTCGTCCTTGAACTTGGGTAAGTCTGGAGAATGGGTGATCTCTGTGGTGCGCTAGCTCGTGTATATGCGAAACTTGTATCTTTGTAGAAGAAAATGAATATAATTCTCTAATGTAGGTGTTCACAGACATGGATCTTAACATGTGCGTAGGAAAAACCCCGGCAAGTTACGTCGCAGCGAAATAAACAACATACCCGCGCGTTTGGATGTATTGTCCATCATCTTCGTCAGACACAACCACGAATACAAACAATCACGCCGTTGACAATAATGAACTTAAACAATCACAGGAGGTTAGCATGGCCGAATATATTAGAGCTCTAGTTTTTAAACTACCGGTGTACTAATGCCCAGATAGCGGGTTCGACCCCTACACCAGCCACTTGGACTGAATTGTTGACTTCTCGTCCTTGACTTGGAGACGTAAATAACAAGTACCTAAGAAGTCAGAGTGGATTCGCCTGATGGACATGCAGCTAACGTTTACCGCAAAGCAATACAACTACATTAACAATTATTTACAACATTGCAATTAACTGTATAATGTGGATCCTAGAGAGAAACCGGTTTCAGTTTTTAATTGTTGTTTATTCCAGAATTGAACCTGGTTGCTACAATTGTTCTGTGATAGCACTAGCCGAGACAGTTCCAAGTATGGGTTGCCTGCAATCTTTCTATAGCAATAATACTAACAACAACAACAACAACAGTAATAACAATAACAATTGGCGAATATATCCGGCGTTGTGGCGAGGGGTTAAGAAAGCAACTCGTGTTCAAAACACAGCTGCCGGCGATTTGGAAGCAGACCGCCATGTACTGGTTTTCATTAAATGGTATGAGCGCCGGTCGTTCAGACAGCAATGGTAAACTGCTGAACGTAAACATGCCAAGAAATCATACACAATCAAAACGTGTTGGGGTTGATGGCGACATTGTAAATTATAGGCAACTAACTTTTTTTTTACAATAGACTATGTGCCAGACAAGAACTAGGCTTGGACCAAACAAAAATGGATGGCGGAAAGTGGGTAGCAGGGTTCTGTCACATTTATGACTTTAAAGTATTTAATATGGGAACAGACATGCTATATTATGTACCTAATTTATGGGGGTTGCAATGGGGGGGGGGGGGGGGACTACTGTATATAAGACCATGGGAGATACGGAAAGTCACTTTAGACGATTAATCATCAGGCGAACCCACTACAACTTCTGAGGTACTTGTTATTTACGTCCCCAAGTCAAAGACGGGAAGTCTACTTTTAATCCAACTGACTGGTGTAGGAGTTGAACCCCTTACCTCAGCATCAGCACGACGAAACAAAGAGCTTGAAATTAGTTGCTTGAGGGCCTATACCCCATTAGAAGACGAAGAAGAAGAAGAAGAAGAAGAAGAAGAAGAAGAAGAAGAAGAAGGAGGAGGAGGAGGAGGAGGAGGAGGAGGAGGAGGAGGAGAAAAAGAAGAAGATTATAATGTAGTATTTCGTTTTAAATCTGTATGCCGCAAATTATAATGGTAACAATATTTCTGGTGGTACAACAACAACAACAAATACAACAACAACAACAACACACAACAACAAAATCTTCTACTACTACTACTACTACTACTACTACTACTACTACTACTACTACTACTACTACTACTACTACTACTACTACTACTACTACTACTATATACTACTACTGCTACTACTACTGCTACTACTACTATATAACCACCACTACTACTACTACTACTACTACTACTACTACTACTACTACTACTACTACTACTACTACTACTACTACTACTACTACTACTCTACTACTACTACTACTACTACTACTACTACTACTCTACTACTACTACTACTACTACTACTACTACTACTACTACTACTACTACTACTACTTCTTCTTCTTCTTCTTCTTCTTCTTCTTCTTCTTCTTCTACTAAAACTAATGCTGCTAATGCTACTGCAGCTACGATAACAACAATAACAAGAACAATAACTAATACTACTTCTACTATACTACTACTACATACTAATTCCTACTACTACTCTACTACTACTACTACTAACTACTACTACTACTAACTTAATACTGCTAAAAGGATTGTACGACCACATACGGACGCAAATACTACTACTACTACTACTACACTACTACTGCTACTACTACTACTATATAACCACCACTACTATTACGCTGCTACACTACTACTACTACTATATATCACCACTACTATTAACTACTGCTACTGACTACTTACGCTACTAAGACTACTACTACTACTATAACTACTACTACTACTACTTACTACTACTGACTCCTACTAACTACTACTAAATTTCTTCTTCTTCTTCTTCTTCTCTACTAAAACTAATGCTTCTAATTCTACTGCAGCTACGAAGAACAACAATAACAAGAACAATAACTACTAATACTACTACTACTACTACTACTACTACTACTACTACTACTACTACTACTACTACTACTA
>JACEFZ010003776.1:127500-152931 GCA_014155875.1 Cepaea nemoralis
ACTCAAGTGTAGTCCCTACACGTGCTAGTATTTTTAGTGGACTGACCTGATTTTTGCGTGTGGTTTAGCTTTCCTTACTGGACACAGTTCTCCCTCACCATCAGGCGTACTCACTCCGACTTCTAAGTACTTGTTATTTACGTCCCCAAGGCAACTTGGGAGAAGTTACAACATTTTATTCCAACTGTCCGGTGTAGGTGTTGAACCCGCCACCTCGACATCAGCACACCGGATGGTAAAGAGCGAGCACTCTATCCACTCAGCCATGCTGGTCTCCACTCCCGCCCTTGTACCGTAAGCTTTGACTATAAGAACACAGGAGTGCTAGCGAAGTTGATAGCGAACTACGTTGGTAATGTCAGGAGTACAGTTGGACGCGAGGGGTTACGAATGCAATTCGCAATACTGAATAACATGTTAAAAACACATATCTGCAGGTGATTTAGAAGCATACTGACATTTGCGTGGGAGTTACCTTTCCTATACACTAGTGTCCCTCTCCATAAGGCAAACTTTTCTCCGACTTCAAAGGTACTTGTTTGCATACCCAAGTCAAAGACGAGATGTTACCATTTAAGTCCAACGGCTGTTTCATTTCATCGTGCAAAATCTTCACGTCGACTTAAGAATTGTAAAATAACGATCAATGCGTTTAGTAAGCTATTACGTACCGTATAAATCTTGTGACAGACTTGTTGGCAGGATCAGGCACCTTGTAGAATAACAAAACTGATGACGTTCAAGTATTTGCTACTTCACCCATACACTGGCTGCAATGACAAGCATGTTATCTGTTATCTGTTGGGATATCATCCTTGCTCTCGGGAGAAGTTCATATGTGCTCAGACACTCCCCCTCCACCCCCCCCCCCCCCCCCCCCCCAACATATTCCATCGGCTAATAGTGTCAGTTCCGTGTTGTGTTGAAGAGACCGCTGGTTCTCCTCATGTGTCTATCGTGTCTGACCGTTCCAATTCTTTCTCCCGAATCCCTCATTCTGGGAAACGAAGTAGATTCATTGACGTCAAAGTCCTCCACTCTCGACTTCTCTCTAAGAGCGTTAATAACATCGGCACAATCCATGGGCTGGCCATCTGCAGGCGACGCAGAACCAGCAAGTTTATATGCTGGTTAGTTTCTCTCAACAACTTTCCGAAAGAAGATGAAGGTGTTTAATAGGCATGTATCACTGTTTGGCCATTGTTTAAATATATTGCAAGGCAGCAAACAATTACATCTATTACGCGTACCGAAGCCTAGGATAAACATACACAAAACAAGGTTAGCGTACTCCGCAGCTCAGCTGTGAAACAATCTTCCACAATAAATCAAAGATATCACCAATCATTATACATATAATCACAAACTATTCGAACACTATCTCAGAACAGTATACCTCCCCCCTTAATAATAATAATAATAAAATAATAATAATAATAATAATAATAATAATAATAATAATAATAATAGAACCCTAGTCCCTATTAGGTAGTACAGTATGTCTCCCCCCCCCCCCCCCATAGCTAACAATAATTGTCACATCAATAACAATATAATACTAGTGAGTCTTGTAGCAATGATTTTTGCACATTTCCAATTCCTTGATAATGCATATTTTTATATTCTTGTTGTTGTTCTCGATTAGCCTCATTGGTGGTGTATGAGTGAAATAATAAATGAAAAAAAAAAAAAAAGAGATTAGGAGGGCAGTATGTTAGACGGGTCTGCATGCCCAATTCGTAACCTTAAAAAAAAAATTGTCCAGTCGTTTGTCGGGTTTGGGTCTAAACTCGCAAACACATTTCTATTGGCATCACTATTTCGCAAGACACTAATGGGGTAGCAGTGTTTTACTCCACATATGATGCCATGTGGCTCGTCTGCACTTGTGACGTCCAAAACTATAAAAACTTCAACTTTCATAACAATCCCGTGGTGTGTTGAATTTCTATTGGAGATTTAAAATCTGTATTCTATTATGAGAGTATGGAGCCGGTCGCTCAGAAAGTCGTGGCGTGCTGATGAGCGTAATCTGGCCTAGGAATCAACATACAGCTGAAAGATGCTGGTGTTGACCGCAATATCCTGAAACAGGATGGAAACGCTGAAAAAAAAATTATATTATCTATCGCAATCAATTATCTATTCCTATTGCGATGGTGACAGTTGGTTCAATCGTAATTTTATATATCTTTCCCATCTATTATCATTTCCCATTCGAGTGATGACTTTTGATTCGCATGGAAATGACACGGAACCATAAGTAACATAATTTACACCCCTATAGGAAATCAGTGCATGCAAAAACCTAGCACGGAGTTGATCTATCTGCCGGTTCAGGCAACTGCCGTGCTATGACATATCTGCTAGAAGCCGCACATGGCAAACTATAAATCAAATCAAATCAACTTTATTTTAAAAGGGTAACAAATTGGGCACGCAGGCCCGTCTTACATTCGGCCCTTCCAATCACTCGTCTTTCGTTCATCAAGAGCATTATACATTTACATAGGAAGAAAGATATATATATATATACATAAAAAGCACAACAAGGCTTCTAAAATTAGAATTCACGACCCCTTGAGAGGATGTTTAACTGATTAATTGCCGAATGATAATATATCGCCAAATATGACCTCTCATTTGAACCGAAGGACAATATACCGCCATACTAGGGTCATCGTGTTATTTGATTTGTTTCGTGGTATCTTGGGCAATTTCAGTGCTCTATAAATGTGCATTTACATAATAATACCTGTTCATTTGATTGTGTGCCATGTTTGGTCCAAAGTTTGGACCATGCAAACCTACTTTCAGTGTGAGAGTGAATCAGTGAAACACCAGCGTCTGTTTCTTCTCCCTCATTCGCACTCGCCGGCTCTGTGGCTATGGGTTTATGAATGCAATGTGTAATCCTGGCAAACCGAGTTTGATACACAGCTGCGGGCGATTTGGAAGCAGACCGCCTTGCGTTGGTTTCCATACAATGGTATGAGTGCCAGTCGTTTAGAAAGCAATGGCAAACTACTGATCGTAAACTTGCCCATGAATCATAAACAGCCAAAAAATGCTGGGGTTGACTGCAACGTCCTGTAAAGGATATGCAACTAATTTATTTTAACTCATTCGCGCTCGGGTCTCCAAGCTGACGTCTCCAATAAAAGCCGTAGTTAGTCTTAGGTTCATACCAAGAACATCAACTGGCAGTGGCCATGTGGCTTCTGAGAAAAGAGCAATGGACAGAAAGAAAACCCAACGACCAAGTCCTACAAGAAGCAAACGAAAATCGTAAACTAATTAGAGAAAATAGACGTAGACTGTCACAATTTTTGGAGCACGTTGTCAGAAGAAATAGACTAGAGAACTTGGTGACAACTGGCAAGATTGAGGGGAAAGGTATAATGGGAAGGTAGACAAGTAAATGCCTGGATGGCATGTCCACATGGCATGCTCGAAACAAAAACACGGAGCTGATCCACGACTCTGGTGATCGTAAGAGATGGCGAAACATGACCGTCAGCGCTTGTCGGCATAGCACATAAGGAATAAATTAGCAAGATGACTACTAAAGGTAGTAATTTTATTTCACGCCAAGAGGGCTGAAATAAATAAGCATGATACTGATTGAATGTGGAGCATTTCTTATACCCACGGTAATCGCATGATTGTCTTTCTGTCTGCCACAACATGATTCATCAATTCATTTCATACGACAATACAGTGTTTCGAACTTCTGACATGCATTGGTTATATGACATGTTTAAAGTTAGTTGCTTGTCCTTGAACGGGAGGTTGCAATCACCCCTAGCATTTATTAGCGACTTGTGATTTACTAGGCAATTCTCCGTCCTCATACCACCCAAATCAATGCAAAGTAATCAACTCCTAATGTCGAATCCTCGATCTGGTATATCTGGGAATTGTACAACTTCATTCACTAACCCCCAACTTACAAACGCTGACATTGTAACAATGGAAAGAAGCCCAGTTTAGCCAGCGGAAGCCTACGCGGCCTACTCTCCTGTCCTATCTTTGGGGTACAGGGCTGTTCTAAAGCTGTTCAAGATTTGTACAGGATTGAATATTCCGTTTCGTCGAGATTGCGTATGCGATAGTTAATATTCACAATTAGCTACAATAACTGCCGGCCTGTCCTTATTTGAATAATGGCATCGACTTTCGCCGCAGACAATGGCGTCTCCCTAGAGAGCGATGATTTGATTGGCTGCTCTGTTTTAGCCACAGTGCGGTTTACAGATGAGATGCGCCCGCATATAATTATTACCGTAGAGCCCCTCTGTGTGTGAGTGCGCGTGCGTAAGTGTTTTTATGTTATTTATGGCAGCGTCTGTGGATGGGACGCACACGGACACATTTAACGTAGTCTAAGAACAAGTCAATATAAATATGGTACATAAAGTTATGAATCGATAATTAGGTTATGAATCAGTTATTCATGCAAAGTGGGCGATTAAAATAATATAAAAATGATAAATGGAGCGCAACTATATAAGGTTATATTTTTAATGTCTCGTGGTTTAGTTTAAAATTGATATTTTTTAGAAGAAGCGGTTGCTAACATATGGTGCGGTTAAAGCCTAAACAATTCTCCCATGCCCTTTGATTAATTAAGGGGACAGCAGTAATGGAGATGGTGGATTAGCTTGTGGGAGTTAAGTCCCCATTAATGATCTTTTTGGTGTACATTTTAACACAAAATAAATTTAATGTAAAAGATTATTTGCGGCATGTTAGAATTACAAAATACATAAATTATATGTGTTATCTTTACTGCATATCTGTGCCAGCGCGATATTCTCAGCGCCAACTAATGTCCTGGGGTTTGGGGTTTGTTTTATTGTTAAAGCCTTCTTGGACTGTTCATTCAAGACTGTGTGTAGAGGAATAACTACCAGCGTACTAACCACAAGAACCTCATATTGCCTTGACCCAGATGATTTTATAGCCGAACAGTTCACAACCCCGCGCCAGTATCTGTAAACTGATCGCCTTCACTCTGTCCTTATATCACAAGATATGACCAGTACACATGCTATAGGGAACCTGGCTAGCATAGTGGCTAGACGCTGGCCGGGGGCCAACCCAACAGTACTAGCGTGTGGCTAGATGCTAGCCTGAGGCCAACAGGGCTAGCGTAGTGGCTAGATGCTAGCCTGAGGCCGACAGGGCTAGTGTAGTGGCTAGACAACCGCCTGCTGCCCGGGACCATGGGATCGAACACGCCTCGAGGCGAATGTTTAACATTGCGAGGTTGAGCCAGCCTAAAATGACTACCAGGAAACTCTTGGGAAATGAAGGCAGCTCGCATTTTTGTCGACAATATCACGTCTGTTGTACCTATAAATCTGTTAAAACATGGGTCTACGAACCACGTGCCTTACACGACCCATGGCGTATACAGGGTCCTTTGCTAACGTTAGTTTAGTTTAGTTTAGTTTAGTTTAGTCGATGGATCAACATCACGGCACACGGGTGTAACCCATAAGTGCTCCGTTCTACTCCTAATTCAAGCCTGAGTCTCGAGAATCTCAGAACAGTGCACGAACTCTGTAGCACCGGCGAGGAAATACTGAAATGCTTTGTGTAGATTTTTAACACTAAATTTTGCTCGGGCGGCGCCGTTAGGCTACTCTTTTTCGATTTCCAACTGCCAATTTATTTTATTCGTGCGCAACAATACACACGGGCGTCCGATCTCACTACCCAGAGACCAGGGAAAATTATGTTACTTGAAGTCCACGTGAAAACAACCCGGCCCTCGCCGGGGCTTGAACCCGGGACCTCCAGCACTCGAAGCGGACACAATACCCGGGGACCACTCAGCTCCCCCCCCCCCCCCCCCCCCGCCTCGTTGGCTAACTCACTAACTAACACATGGTAACCAATGCTGTCTTGCTTGTCCTCCTGCAGGTGTGTCGCCCATTGACCACGCCACCTCCTCCATCAAACATTCCAGATATTTGCGGGAGGTGCTGGGCGACTTTCTCTCCTGGCTAACCTTGGATCACGAGGTCAGCTCACATGCGCACTCTGTGTCGTTGATGAAATCCAGCTTCTTTCCTTTCTTATTGCAGGTTTGTGATTTTTTGTTTGTTTTGTTTTAGTTCAAGTTCGTAAAGTAAAGTTCATTCATGTTTTTCATGTTTTAAGAGCTGATAATGAAGTAAGCCAATATCAGCCTATTAAAAGGGGTGTGAGACAGGGATGTGCAATGTCTCCAGATCTGTTTTCCCTGTACTGTGAAAGTATTTTCAGAAATATTGAAGATATGGAAGGAATCAACATTGGGGGACGATGCATCAATAACATTAGATATGCAGATGATACAGTCTTGATTGCAGACAATGAACAGGACCTGCAAAATTTAGTAGATGCGATTGTTACACACAGTGAACAACTAGGGTTAGAATTAAATTGTAAAAAGACACAGATTATGGTCGTCACTAGGAAGGACGAAATACTACAATGTAATATACAAGTAAATGGGAATATTCTTCAACAAGTGAGAAGGTACAATTATCTCGGAACAGTAATAACATCTGATGGGAGATGCCTTGAAGAGATTAGAACAAGAATCGCCATGGCAAAAGTAGCCTTTAGCAAGATGAAAAACATATTGACCAATAAAAAGATGTCAATTGAAACGAGAAAAAGAGTGTTGAGATGCTACATTGAACCTGTACTTTTATATGGATGTGAAGCGTGGACAATGAGCAGTCAGGCTGAAAAACATCTGATGGCTGTAGAGATGTGGTTTCTGAGGAAAATGCAAAGAATACCATGGACAGCCAGAAAGACCAATGAACAAGTCCTTTAAGAAACAAATGAAGATCGTCAATTGATTAGAGAAATTAGACGTAGACAGTCAAAATTTTTTGGGCATGTTATGAGAAGAAATGGATTGGAGAATTTGGTGACAACTGGTAAGATCGAGGGGAACAGACCAAGGGGAAGACCTAGAAGCAAGTACCTGTATGGCTTGGCCTTGTGGCATGGTCGAGACAGAAACACGGAGCTGATCCACGACTCTGGTGATCGAGTGAGATGGCAGAACATGACCGCCCACGCTTACCGGCATGGCACATGATGGATGGATGGATCTTTCAAAAGTAATAAAATAGTTTATTCTCGGGGATGTCTTTTGTCACAATTATTGTTGTCTCCACTGACCATAGACTGGGTTATGAAGACAAGAACAACTACTCCTATTAATGGACTCTAACAAAGCAACTTAAAGATGTGGACTTCGACAAATTTTGGAGTGTATTCATGGCACACAAACGTAATCAAATGCAGGATAAACTAATCATACTTGATAAGAGGTCATAAAAGATAGGTATACAAATTCATAGGGGAAAGACACAGATAATGAGATTAAACCAAACAAATATCCCGATATCCCTGGGTGAAACCTCACTTGAAGAGTCGGAATCATACACCTATTTGGAAGCAATGCAGATAAACACGTGGGTGTAGATAGAAAACATTAAAATGAGAATACAGAAAGCAAGATAAGCTGTCATGGTACTGTGAAATTTGTGAGATTCAAAGGAAGTTAAAATTAGCACCAAACTTAGACTTTTTAACTCCAATTTAACATTGGAGTTAAAAAGTATAAGTTTGGTGTTAATTTACCACTATTGTATGGGTCAGAAACATCGAGAGCAACTAAATATTATTTACTAATAAACTATACATATTCACTAACTGATGCTTGCGCAGAATGCTGGTGTGACATAAAGCTCAGGGAGAGAACTAAACACATACTCGCGAACCAAGAGGTGAGAAAAATACGCTAGTGCTGGATAGGACACACGCTGAGAAAACCTGAGGATAATGCAATTAGGCATTCTCTTTAAATTGGAACCCACGAGCAAGAGTATTAGCGGGAGATCTAAAAATACATAGACAAGAGAATTACAGACAGAGATGGATAAATAAAAATACATAGATAAGAAAATTACAGACAGAGATGAATAAATAAAAATACATAGATAAGAAAATTACAGACAGAGATGAATAAATAAAAATACACAGATAAGAGAATTACAGACAGAGATGGATAAATAAAAATACACAGATAAGAGAATTACAGACAGAGATGGATGAATAAAATACACAGATAAGAGAATTACAGACAGAGATGGATGAATAAAATACACAGATAAGAGAATTACAAGACAGAGATGGATAAATAAAAATACACAGATAAGAGAATTACAGACAGAGAGTGGATAAATAAAAATACACAGATAAGAGGAATTACAGACAGAGATGGATGAATAAAAATACACAGATAAGAGAATTACAGACATATGATGGATGAATAAAAATACACAGATAAGACACCTACAGACAGAGATGGATAAATAAAAATAGCACAGATAAGAAACCTACAGACAGATGATGGATAAATAAAAATACACAGATAAGGACACCTAGCAGTACAGAGATGGATAAAATAACAGAATACAGCAGATAAGACACCTACAGACAGAGATGGATAAATAAAAATACACAGATATGAGAATTACAGACAGCAGATGGATAAATAAAATACACAGATAAGAGAATTACAGACAGATATGGATAAATAAAAAATACACAGATACGAGAATTACAGAACAGAGATGGATGAATAAAAGTACACAGATAAGAGAATTACAGACAGAGATGGATAAATAAAAATACACAGATAAGAGAATTACAGACAGAGATGGATAAATAAAAATACACAGATAAGAGAATTACAGACAGAGATGGATAAATAAAAATACACAGATAAGAGAATTACAGACAGAGATGGATAAATAAAAATACACAGATAAGAGAATTACAGACAGAGATGGATGAATAAAAATACACAGATAAGAGAATTACAGACAGAGATGGATAAATAAAAATACACAGATAAGACACCTACAGACAGAGATGAATAAATAAAAATACACAGATAAGAGAATTACAGACAGAGATAGATGAATAAAAATACACAGATAAGAGAATTACAGACAGAGATGGATAAATAAAATACACAGATACGAGAATTACAGACAGAGATGGATAAATAAAAATACACAGATAAGAGAATTACAGACAGAGATGGATAAATAAAAATACACAGATAAGAGAATTACAGACAGAGATAGATGAATAAAAATACACAGATAAGAGAATTACAGACAGAGATGGATAAATAAAAATACACAGATAAGAGAATTACAGACAGAGATGGATAAATAAAAATACACAGATAAGAGAATTACAGACAGAGATAGATGAATAAAAATACACAGATAAGAGAATTACAGACAGAGATGGATAAATAAAAATACACAGATAAGAGAATTACAGACAGAGATAGGATGAATAAAATACACAGATAAGAGAATTACAGACAGAGATGAATAAATAAAATTACATAGATACGAGAATTACAGACAGAGATGGATAAATAAAAATACACAGATAAGAGAATTACAGACAGAGATAGATGAATAAAAATACACAGATAAGGACACCTACAGACAGAGATGGATAAATAAAACTACACAGATAAGAGAATTACAGACAGAGATGGATAAATAAAAATACACAGATAAGACACCTACAGACAGAGATGGATAAATAAAATACACAGATAAGAGAATTACAGACAGAGATGATAAATAAAAATACACAGATAAGAGAATTACAGACAGAGATGGATAAATAAAAATACACAGATAAGAGAATTACAGACAGAGATGGATGAATAAAAATACACAGATAAGAGAATTACAGACAGAGATGGATAAATAAAAAATACACAGATAAGACACCTACAGACAGAGATGGATAAATAAAAATACACAGATAAGAGAATTACAGACAGAGATGATGAATAAAATACACAGATAAGAGAATTACAGACAGAGATGGATAAATAAAAATACACAGATAAGAGAATTACAGACAGAGATGGATAAATAAAAATACACAGATAAGAGGAATTACAGACAGAGATGGATAAATAAAAATACACAGATAAGAGAATTACAGACAGAGATGGATGAATAAAAATACACAGATAAGAGAATTACAGACAGAGATGGATAAATAAAAATACACAGATAAGAGAATTACAGACAGAGATGGATAAATAAAAATACACAGATAAGAGAATTACAGACAGAGATGGATAAATAAAAATACACAGATAAGACACCTACAGACAGAGATGGATAAATAAAAATACACAGATAAGAGAATTACAGACAGAGATGGATGAATAAAAATACACAGATAAGAGAATTACAGACAGAGATGAATAAATAAAATTACATAGATACGAGAATTACAGACAGAGATGGATAAATAAAAATACACAGATAAGAGAATTACAGACAGAGATAGATGAATAAAAATACACAGATAAGACACCTACAGACAGAGATGGATAAATAAAAATACACAGATAAGAGAATTACAGACAGAGATGGATAAATAAAAATACACAGATAAGACACCTACAGACAGAGATGGATAAATAAAAATACACAGATAAGAGAATTACAGACAGAGATGGATAAATAAAAATACACAGATAAGAGAATTACAGACAGAGATGGATAAATAAAAATACACAGATAAGAGAATTACAGACAGAGATAGATGAATAAAAATACACAGATAAGAGAATTACAGACAGAGATGGATGAATAAAAATACACAGATAAGACACCTACAGACAGAGATGGATAAATAAAAATACACAGATAAGAGAATTACAGACAGAGATGGATGAATAAAAATACACAGATAAGAGAATTACAGACAGAGATGGATAAATAAAAATACACAGATAAGAGAATTACAGACAGAGATGGATAAATAAAAATACACAGATAAGAGAATTACAGACAGAGATGGATAAATAAAAATACACAGATAAGAGAATTACAGACAGAGATGGATAAATAAAAATACACAGATAAGAGAATTACAGACAGAGATGGATGAATAAAATACACAGATAAGAGAATTACAGACAGAGATGGATAAATAAAAATACACAGATAAGAGAATTACAGACAGAGATGGATGAATAAAAATACACAGATAAGAGAATTACAGACAGAGATGGATAAATAAAAATACACAGATAAGACACCTACAGACAGAGATGGATAAATAAAAATACACAGATAAGAGAATTACAGACAGAGATGGATAAATAAAAATACACAGATAAGAGAATTACAGACAGAGATGGATGAATAAAAATACACAGATAAGAGAATTACAGACAGAGATGGATAAATAAAAATACACAGATAAGAGAATTACAGACAGAGATGGATAAATAAAATTACATAGATACGAGAATTACAGTCAGAGATAGATGAATAAAAATACACAGATAAGAGAATTACAGACAGAGATGAATAAATTAAAATACACAGATAAGAGAATTACAGACAGAGATAGATGAATAAAAATACACAGATAAGACAATTACAGACAGAGATGGATAAATAAAAATACACAGATAAGAGAATTACAGACAGAGATGGATAAATAAAAATACACAGATAAGAGAATTACAGACAGAGATGGATGAATAAAAATACACAGATAAGACACCTACAGACAGAGATGGATAAATAAAAATACACAGATAAGAGACCTACAGACAGAGATGGATAAATAAAAATACATAGATAAGAGAATTACAGACAGAGATAGATAAATAAAAATACATAGATAAGAGAATTACAGACAGAGATGGATAAATAAAATTACATAGATACGAGAATTACAGACAGAGATGGATAAATAAAATTACATAGATACGAGAATTACAGACAGAGATAGATGTAATAAAAATACACTAGATAAGAGAATTACAGTACAGAGATGGATAATATTGGGAGGACACGGAGGGAGCTGCATGAGATAGCAAGAGATACGACACGTGGCGAGGGTTGGTTGAGGGCATATGCTCCAGTGAGTGATGGAGTGCAGCCCAAGAAGATGATGTCTAGGAAACTGACATAGAAGTAAATATATTCACGTAAGGGACTCTTGTGCGCGGATTGGGTATATGGTGTTAGTCCAATACTGTATAGAAATATCGGCACATCACGCCGGAAGAGGCTGACATACTCAACGTCACAGTAGTGGAGATAGAACAGACATAGGAGGCATACTTCCTGGGAGAGGAGGCTGGGATCTACCGACACGGCGATGGACACGGAAAATTAAAAACACTCTGGGCATACATAAGACAGGGTAGCTGGCGAAGGTTCTAGAATAATTACGGGCGGCTTGGGATGAGGTCGACGCTCTGCACAGGAATTGCCTCGTGACGTGTTTGAATGGTAAGGAAGAATGGGGATATGACGTCAAGAACCGACATGACTGCACTGGACACATCGCTACATGTGATGTGTGGTGACCAGTCATGGGTGGGGTGAGAACAACAAAAGACATACATAGCTGATTAGCACTCTGACAGAAGACAGGTTATACATTAAATAAACTGACGGGGGGACCGAGAGATAAAATACTAACACGAGAGTGAAGCAAATAGGTAAATCTTCAGATTGACATAAAGACAGATAGGTAGGTTGGTAGGTAGGATCTTAGCTAGACAGACAGACAGACAGGCGGGAGGGGACAGACAGACAGACAGGCAGGCGGGAAGGGACAGACAGACAGACAGGCAGGCGGACGGACGGGCGGGCAAGCGGGCGGGCGGGCGGACGGACGGACGGACGGACGGACGGACGGACAGACAGACAGACAGATATATAGATAAATAGATAGATAGATAGATAGATAGATAGATAGATAGATAGATAGATAGATAGATAGATAGATAGATAGATAGATAGATAGATAGATAGATAGATAGATAGATAGATAGATAGATAGATAGATAGATAGATAGATAGATAGATAGATAGATAGATAGATAGATAGATAGATAGATAGATAGATAGATAGATAGATAGATAGATAGATAGATAGATAGATAGATAGATAGATAGATAGATAGATAGATAGATAGATAGATAGATAGATAGATAGATAGATAGATAGTAGATAGATAGATAGATAGATAGATAGAGTAGATAGATAGATAAGATAGATAGATAGATAGATAGATAGATAGATAGATAGATAGATAGATAGATAGATAGATAGATAGATAGATAGAATAGATAGATAGATAGGATAGATAGATAGATAGATAGATAGATAGATAGATAGATAGATAGATAGATAGATAGATAGATAGATAGATAGATAGATAGATAGATAGATAGATAGATAGATAGATAGATATTCCAAAGAGAATACAGAAAAAGAAAGAGTCGATTCAACAGAGACCCAACATGTCAATATTAATGTTAATTCCATACTCATTTGTGTTCCCACAACAGTCTCTTCCGATGTACTACAACAACTACGAGAGAAAGGAGGACTTCCTTCCCTGCCAGTGTTTCAGGTGTGTGGCCAGTAGACCAGTCTATCATCAGGCAATGAGGCCGCTGAAGGAGACCACAACATCCTTTCAACAAATGGCTTCCCCGCTTACACCGCCTTCTCCGCCATTTTCCTTCTTGACCCAGTGCGCACCCATGCCGCGCATGAGGTCACCTCCGGGTTCACGCATAGTCTCCTTCACCTTCGGAAAGCTCGTTGTTCCCGTCTGCCCAGAGTTCTATTGCGTCAGGGGAAGTCAGCGAGTCCCTCAACAACGTCACGCTCAACTTGTCTATTGGGGCAAGGGTGAATGAGACGAGCAAGGAGAGATCCTTTCAGGTATTATTAGCTTGCATAGATTATTAAACAGTTTTTTTTTCTTTTCAAAACAATGTATTCAATTAGTTAATATAAATACAGAAGCCCAAAACAATATGTTGCACGACTGATTGGCTGACATATTTTGCAGCCTCTCGTCAGGTGCGTACTGCAATGTCGTATACCATCCATTGTGCTGATGCCGGGGTAAGAGTTCAACATTTACTCCGGACAGTTGGACTAAAATGTTGACCCCCCTCCCCCTCGTCCTTGACTTTGGGACGTAAATTACAAGTACCTCTGATGTCGGAGTGGTTCGTCAGATGGCGAGGGACTATGTTAATAGGGAAAGCTAATCCACAAGCAAAATTCAGTCCAGCACTACTAGAAGTAGTGTGTATGAACTACGCTTGTGTTTAAAGCGAGCCAGCGCCAAAAAAAAAATGTTGTAAATAAATGAATAGTACTTTAGATGACATTATGAACAGCTTTTAGTTATTGTTGTTATTTTTTTTTTAATTTTATTTTTTAACTATGACTGTATGTGGAAAGGGCAATTCTCATTAACCCCCTGATAGCCCTGTTAGTGTTCTAGTCTTTCTCCTTCCTTCTTCTGGTGAGCTTCTGGATACAGTGCACAAACTCCGTAACACCATTAAGGAGCCGAATCAGAAGCACACGTGCTATAAATATTAAACACACACCCAGGCGCTTCCCCTATCGCTACATTGCACACTACTCCCATTGTCGTCAGGTTTTCCTGTGGCTTAGGTGTCTTCGTACCTCTCACGTATCAATCCACACTATCTTATTCTGATCCTCGCACTCCTCTTCTTTCTCATTATCCTTCATCCCAACCTTCATCTTCCTCTCCTTACTTCTTGTTCTACTTATTCATCATCATCATCATCATCATCATCATCATCATCATCATCATCATCATCATCATCATCATCATCATCATCATCATCACCATCACTATAAACGTATAAAAATAAAACTGGACAAGACAGCATACAACATCTTACAAATTAAATTTTAAAACAAAAAACATACCAACATTAAATATTTAACACCCCCTCCCGCCACAAATAATAAAAAAAAATAACACTGCACGACTTGACAAATAAGCTTAAAACAAGTTAAAACAGATACTATAATACGAAATAGAATGATTTCGAATACAATAAAACAAAGACAATACAATAAACAAACCAAAATAAAACACTAGCAGCACAACACGACAACGAGACAATACGTCTAAAGCAGAGAAAGAAAACAGACTATGCGAGGAAAAGACTAACCACCAAATCCCTACTGCACTCAGACCTCCAACATACAATGGTTCTAGTACTTCACATACCCACAGGGGTTCTTACTACAGGACTTGTTTGTTTGTTTGTTTTCTTAATTAAAATCAAAACATAATACGAGCGCATATTCTTTATATGAGGAGAAAAGCTGAAAAGCCTTTACTAGCAGTGAAAATGTGGTTTCTGAGGAAAATGTAAAGAATATCATGAACACACAGAAAAGCCAGTGAGCAAGTCCTACAAGAAACACATGAAAACAGTAAACTATTGTCTGACACATTTAGACGCAGACAGTCAAGATTTGTTGAGCACTTTACTGGAATAAATAAACTTGACAACTTGGTGACAATTGACAAGATTGAGGGGAACAGAATAAGAGAAAGGCAGAGAAATAAACACTTGGATGGCTTGACCATGTGGTATGGTCGAGACAAGAACACAGAGCTGATCCACGACTCTCGTGATCGTGTGAGATGGCGAAATATTACCTCCCGTACACTCATCGGCATGGCACATGGTAACGATGATTTGTTATATAATATATTACATTATTTATTTCGTATGCACACATAGTTAACTCTCCCCCCTGCCTCACGACATGTCTTTCTATTTCCAGTGTCGGGAGTGTGGCAAAGGCTTCAAGAGATCCTCGACCTTGTCCACACACATGCTGATCCACAGCGATACCAGACCCTACCCTTGCCCCTACTGCGGCAAACGGTTTCACCAAAAATCGGATATGAAGAAACACACGTACATACATACAGGTAATGGCATCCTCGATTTTCTAACTTGTTTCCCATTCATTGGCTCGCTAGAAATCACAAGCAATTGTAGAATTAGCTTGTCTGTGACAGCAGTATGTAATAGTTGTGTATTGTTACAGGATGTCGCAAGTCAACCCATCATTTATTGACTGCGTGTGATTTCATGGCAAATTTACGTTCAGTAGTTTGTCATTGCTTCCTGAACAATCGTCATACGTGTCATTGTATGAAAATCCAACGCAAGGAGGTCTGATGCTAAATCGCCCGCAGCAGTGTTTCTAACGCAGTATGCGGATTACGAACTGCACCCGTAACCCTTAAGCCACAGAGATGTAATAAACTATTTATGTTATTGTTACGTCTGCTATGGGTAGTTCATTTTCTCATTCATGATCGTCAAGTGCTTTGCCGACTGGCGTGGGAGATCAGGCTTCTACATAAACAATTCAACGGTTAAGACTTTGGACATTGTAGCAGCAGATGGGATGATCACCGCCGGCGACAACATACGGGTATTCACAATGCATCCGCTGTGGAAACAGTCCTTATTTCTACACTCTGACATCTGCGGAGGGATACAGCGAGCATGGAGTAATATTGGGTCGGTTCCGGTTATTCATTTAACCAATCAACACGTCCTCTCTCTCTCTCTCTCTCTCTCTCGCTCTCTCTCTCTCTCTCTCTTTCTCTCTATCTCCTCTCTCTCACACACGCACACACGCGCACACACACGCACACACACGCGCACGATCATTTGTGTGGTCGTATATCATAGTCAATTGCAATATCAAAGTAAACATCACATTTGGAATCATCTATTAAGTTGAAAGTTAGGTCTTACGTGATATTTCAAAGTTACTTCTTGCTTCACACATTAATATGACATCTTACTTGCGATGTGAATTTAAGGACGTCTCAGTATTCACGCATGGCATTTTCGTTGTTACTATCAAAACTGTATGACTAACTGTATATCTAATTATCATAACTATGTAAAGCATAAACAATATATATCAAGACATGTTTCGCATAAGACCAAGACAACAAGTGACATGCCATTTTTGTAACTCCTAAAAATCAAATTCTTGTTTCATGCAGGTGAGAAGCCACACAAGTGCACCATATGCGGCAAAGCTTTCAGCCAGTCATCAAATCTAATCACCCACAGTCGCAAACACACGGGATACAAACCTTTCTCCTGCGCCAAGTGTGGCAGAGCTTTCCAAAGGAAGGTGGATATGAGGCGCCACATTGAGCTAGCCAATCATTTTTGAGTAAATTAATGACGACAACGGAAGCTTTGTGATAAGATACTTCTGTGAATAGGAAGTTAAGTTACCGCCATGTTTGCTGAGGAGTTTGAATTACAGACTGTCTTATTCGATCTCATTGTAAGAAAGCATCTGAGCAGTGTTGATAACATTGCATTACAAGTTTGAACTTGTGGACATTCATTTACCTCTGTGGGAGAACTAATCATTGTGGATTCTTTCAGTTATGTTTGAGAGGCTTGCAAGTTCGGACACATGCAACCAGAATGCGTCAGATTAGATACTATTGTGAACTAATATTAAGAACTATGTAAGAACTGTAAACATCGATGTTACATGATTATCATTTGCGCAATCTCACAAGTAAAGTACACACGATGAGGCGTACTGGATATGTGATCATCATCATTATCTTCACCATCATCATCATAATGATCATTATCACTACCACCACCACCATCATCATTATCGTTGTCATGAGCTGGTTTAATACGCACAGTCTACTCCATTGCAATCATCTCAATATTATCATCATCACCTTTATCATCATCATCAACATGTGTCAAGACAATAGATGTCTGTGGTCTTGTTTCGCCATCTCAAACGATCACTAGAGTTTTTGGATCCAGTCTGTGTTCTTATAACGATCATGCCACGTGGCCAGGCCATCACGCCAGTTATCTCTCTGTCTTCCCTTGGTTGTTTTCCCATGTAGTTTTCCAGTTGCCTTTGGGTTTCCAAGTTTCGCCTAGTGCAAAATGGGCTGGAGGGGGAGGGTGGAGCACTAAAGGATCATTTCAACAAGGGCGGCCCTTGAAAAAATCATCAATCAATCGATCAGTGAACCAATCAATACATATATCGTTTATCATTCAATCAATTATTTGATACATCAGTAGATCAATGATCGGTTTATGGCGATAACTTTAAATGTAGGTACCTGTGAGGAGCAAGTGGGCAATGAATGATTAGTGGACTGGTCAAGATGTCACAAGAACACGTTATGGTGGACTTTCAAATATTAACAAGCGAATGAAGACATAGTATTGGTTTTATTCTATATGAGAGTGAGTATAAGTGCTTGTATTGGTGTATATGTGTGTATGAGAGAGGGAGAGAAAGAGGGAGAGAGAGAGAGAGAGAGAGAGAGAGAGAGAGTAGAGAGGGAGAGACAGACTGAAGAAGAGGATATGAGCTGCTGGAAACGTATTTAACTTTCAGTTGACTACATTGTGATGATACTGGGCCAGCAGTTTCCTATACACACACTAGTTGGTGTAGAATCCATACCTCACAGCGTATCTCTCGATCTTTCTCCTTCTCTCTCTCTCTCTCTCTCTCTCTCTCTCTCTCTCTCTCTCTTTCTCTCTCTCTCTCTGTCTCTCTCTCTCATATATATATATATATATATGTCTGTGTGTGTGTGTGTGCTTGTGTGTGTGTGTTTGTGTACACGTGTGTGTGTGGTGTGTGTGTGTGTGTGTGTGCGTGTGCGTCGTCCCTTTGTATATGTGCGTGTGTGAGCGGCTGAAGAAGACGGTGTGCATTTGATTTGATTATTGGTTTATTTCACGGTGTTTGGAAGTATATATGTGAATGTGTATGTGTGTGTGTGTGTGTGCGTATGCCAGCATAGTTGACCTGTACCGGGCACGGCTGGCAGAGAGATGATGTGTTGAGCAACACCTGCCCAGCGATGAGATGATGTGTTGAGCAACACCTGCCCAGCGATGAGATTGATGTGTTGAGCAACACCTGCCCAGCGATGAGATGATGTGTTGAGCAACAACTGCCCAGCGATGAGATGTCACCAGATGCGAGAGCAAACAGATGGGGACATTACCTTGCTGATGAATATTGCCTTATCTGTATGCCTTGTTTCCAAATCACCACATCTCGCATTGTTTCCAAGCATTTGTGTAAATATCGTTGCTTTGAAAATCAATCATTGTAAATAGTCAGTTTAACGTTATTTCACACCTCAGATTTCACACTTTCCTGAATCGCGCATTAATTAAGTAATGTTTATGTTTGTTGGCATTATGATTCATGTTAATGCATGTTTTGTTTTGAGCACTTTCTAATGAACTACACGCGTTTCGCAATAAAAGCCAGGCAATTGTGCCAGTGTCGCTTGTCTGTTTTATGTACAGTTGATTTTATTGGGGTTGAGGGAATGGGCAGTCGTGGTCGAAAGGGAAAAGTGTCCCCCTCTGTTTTAGGAAGAACCAGGTTCATTCCCAGCAAGATGGCTGGGATATCGCTGTCCTGGCACCATTGTTGGGAAAGAAAACCTACCAAAGATAGCTAGAGTCCATTACCTTGGGTAGATAGAGTCCATTACCTTGGGTAGATAGAGACCATTACCTTGGGTAGATAGAGACCATTACCTTGGGTAGATAGAGTCCATTACCTTGTGTAGAGTCCATTACCTTGGGTAGATAGAGACCATTACCTTGGGTAGATAGAGACCATTACCGTAACTAGATAGAGTCCATTACCTTGGGTAGATAGAGTCCATTACCTTGTGTAGAGCTAATTACCCTTGGTAGATAGAGACCATTACCTTGGGTAGATAGAGTCCATTACCTTGGGTAGATAGAGTCCACTACCTTGGGTAGCTAGAGTCCTTTACTTGGATGGAATCTGTCTAAACGCAGCAGAGCTCTCACACATGCCTGCCGATGTTGGAACACTGGCCTTTGGGGCACATAACTGGGTGTGATGCATCGCCCTAGACAGAGACAGAGAGAGAGAGAGAGAGAGAGAGAGAGAGAGAGGAGGGAGAGAGAGAGAGAGAGGAGGGAGAGAGAGAAAGTGAGAGAGAGAGAGATAGGAGGGACAGAGAGAAAGTGAGAGAGAGAGAGAGAGAGAGAGAGAGATAGGAGGGACAGAGAGAAAGTGAGAGAGAGAGAAAGTGAGAGAGAGAGAGATAGGAGGGACAGAGAGAAAGTGAGAGAGAGAGAAAGTGAGAGAGAGAGAGAGAGAGAGAGAGAGAGAGAGAGAGAGAGAGGAGAGCTAAAATACAGAAGACTGGATTCGGAACACATCTTCATGGCACAGCAATCTATCCATTGGCGTTCGTATCTTCTCCTTTTTGTTAAGATTCTACCTTTTTTGTCCCTCTTTGCGACAACTCTTTCAAAGGCAAGAATTCATGTGTATGCCATTATTCCGCAGACTAGAATACGTGTTAATGCTACTAACTCCGTGCACTGTGATGAGATTCTCTATATGTCATCTTCAAAAGGAAAGTAGTTCCATTGCAGATACATCAGTTGGATGTGAAGTGTTAGGTGTTTACATATTCTAGGCTACGACCAGGCCAGTTACCTTCACAGATTCCATATAGCTTGCATCATTCCAAAAGAAGGTCAAGAGCATATCATGGATGTCTGACCAGGTCATGCAGGAGTGAAAGGAAATGGACAGGACGATAGACTGGCTACTGCAGCCCCTTTTAGCGGCAAACTAGATTATGTTAAAGGCCGATGTGGTGAAGGCAATCTGGGATCCAGTGGAAAGTGCAGCAACAACACACAAACAAAAAAACACACACACAAAGGACACACATCTGGAGAGACTGATTCAGCGCGAGGTGGTGAAAGAGGAGTGAGCATTGGGTCTGCATGACACTCACCGCACAGGGAAAACGCATGGGGACGTTCAGTTAGACTGCCACTGGCACCATCAACTTGGGGGACTCTTCGTTGGATATCCAAAAAGGAGACTGAGCACGTGTCAAAATATCCCACGAGCAATGATATTGGTTTTATTATATATATATTTGGGGTGCTGGCTCGCTTTGTACTCAATCTTAGTCCATACACGTATTATTGCTCTTAGTACACTGGACTGACTTTTGTGTGTGGATTAGCTTTCTCTATCATCAGTGTCCCTCGCCATCAGGCACTCTGACTTCAGAGGTAATTTTAATTGACGTCTCCAAGTCAAGGACGAGACGTCAACATTTTAGACCAACTGACCTGTGTAGGGGTTGAACCCGCTACCTTGGCATCAGCACATCGAATGTTTAAGAATGAACGCTCTTACCCATCGGCCATGATAACCTCCGATTCTTGATATCATATTCATATTAACATTAAACATCAGAAAGGAAATGTATAGACTGAATATAAATATGTTAGGTATTAGTGAAATAGGATGACTAGGTGCCGAGGTCAAATGTTTAGATAAACACAAAAGTATGTACCCAGGAGACGAGGACCCCACACGGGGATCCTGAGACCCAGGACCCCACAAGGAGATCCGGATAGCGCTAGCACAGCTAATCTGTTTCAGTGCAGAAGTATAATATATTGCCAAATGTGATCTGCCATTTGGACAGAAGGGTGATATATTTATATCCTAGGGTCATCGTATTCTTTGTTCTGTCTCGCGGTATCTTCCAAAATTTCAATGTTCAATAAATGGAAATTTACATTATCAAAACAATGTTTTCACGTTGTGAATTTGAAAAACGAAGACACAAACCATAGATTGTACTATTTATTGTCTGGCATATTTCGCTACCTCTCGTCAGGTATACACTGCAGAAGTCATACAATATAGAGTAAAAATAATTAGATACATCTCCAAGCTGAAATATACACATGATTCACAGTAATATCAATTGTTTACCTGGTAATTTAAAGGACTATCATTTCTTTGTTTGCACAAAACTGGCCTATGTAGATTAATCATTATGGCTTCTGCAAACTTTAACAAACGACTATATTGTGTATATGGTTTACAACATGAACGACTAATTATGTGCCTTCAAGATATAGGAGTAGACGGAAAGGACATCAGACTTATAGTAACTTGTAGGGAACAAGTGGGTTATTAGATGCTGTAATAACTATTCGTCACCTATAGAGATAAAAAGAGGAATACGGCAGGGATGTGTACTGTCCCCAAGCCTCTTCAACCTATACACAGAAAGAATTTTTAAACAATTAAAACCCTGGACTAACATCAATGGACGAATCATAAACAATTTAGTATGCTAACGATACCGTGTTACTAGCAGAAAGTGAGCAAGAGTTGCAAGACCTAGTGGAAGAAATAAAAGGCACAGTGCAGAATGTGGCTAGATATAACACCCAAAAAACCCAAAAACAGTTAATAGCAGTGAAAAGAAAAGGTCATCAAATGAAAAACAGTAAATGTGCAGATACTAGAACAAGTAAACAATTTTTTATTTGGACATATAATAACAGATGATGGCAGAAGTGAAATGGAAATCAAAAAGAGAATAGGAATGGCCAAAAATACTTTCAACGGCATGAAATCAATATTAACATCTAGAGAATTGTCAAATGCTACGTATATTCAACGCTACTGTATGGCGCGGAAGCCTGGACATTGAACAAGCAACTAGAAACTCGCATAGAAGCCCTGGAGATGTGGATATACAGACGAATAGGTCGTATTTCATGGAAACAAAAACAATCAAAAGCATAGGTCCTAGAAAAACTGGGAATGAAGAGAGAGTTGATGAAAGAAATAAAGAGGAGGCAAATGAAATATTTTGGCCACGTTACAAGGCATGATACTCTTATAAAAACCATACTGGAAGGCAAGATTGAGGGCAAGCGAGCTACAACGATACAAGTGGGAGGATAACATCAAGAGATGGACGAGCATCAGCCTGACAGAATGTACAGTCAGGGCGAGAGACAGACAGTGTTGGAGATCCATTGCAGCCAACTTTCATTGCGGAGACGGTACCTGATTGATTGATTGATTTTGTGTATGAAACAACACACGAAAAGATATGTCTCTATCAATTACATGACCGGTTTCCAAGACAGGACATGCAGTGGACGACACCGGAAGTTTACAATTGTGGTGTGTCAGCCTTCCCATTATCCCATCGCCTGTGTGTAGAATCTTATCAAGCCAGCTGGGTATGTGTTCAACAACCTTGCTGTGTAACTGGCGCTCTGTTCTGCCGACGTAGGTAGACTCGCACCTGCATGTGAATTGATAAATACAATTAGATGTGGCGTACAGAGGGGTAGATTCTTTTACAGCTGGGGTAGGAATAGGTGTGGTTCTGTACCTAATAACTAGAGTTGCAGCACAGAATGTTCGGCCGACTGCTGTAATGAGACATTTACATTATGTTACTTGTGCATTTGTTTGTGTACCATTTTTGGTCCTAATCTATATTTTGTTTGGCACTGAATCAGTTATGGAATTTTGGACAATCTCAAATAGTGTTATTAGTGAACCTTAACGGCAAAACTGTGGATATTAATATAATACAGGAATATGTTTCAACAGCAGATAGCGCAGAAGAAGATATAGCTATTTAAAATATTGAGAGTGTGTGCCGTGCCAAAGTAGGCAGAAATAAGAATGGCGTGACTGGTGGCTATTGGCTAGGTGTTAGGAATGAGAGAGGTGACAGATTACTAGTGCATGTCATAAACACAGAGAATTCAGCATAGAGCAGTATCTTTGGGAATGCGTCCTGTAAGAACAGAGAGACGACAATTCTAGGAAAAACGACACCATTTCAGGGTGAGAATTAGATGTTTTCGCAGGATGTTTTGTTTGTTTGCTAAGCAGACGTGGGACTACAAACCGTTTATATATACCAAAAGAATGGCGGTAGAGACACTCAGTACAGATTTTTAATGGTTGTCTAATAATATAATATTTCACATCTACGGGGCAAAATTTATATCTGACTCTCTGGTAATGCTTAAGGAGGTTTATCATCGGTGGCTTTGGCATGAAGGTTCACGTGTTTCAGATCTTACCAACGTTTTGTGATCGTCTGGAATATGATATTCATCAAGAAAGCTCGGTCTTAGTGGTTACAGACCCCAGATTTACGGGCTGTCTGATGTATGCACCTCTGTTAATGTTTGAGACCCCTCACGCGTGCCGGTGCTTGTGCACGGAGTTTCACGTCCAATATTGGAAATGTTGACAGATGACGTCAGGACGGGATCGTATGCAAGAACATTATTGGTGTATTGACATACAGCTGGCGGTTAATATAAGCCAATGGATACGAGCTCTCGTTCTTAAACTTCCGGTGTGCTGATGCTGAGGTAGTTAAACCCCTACGCCGACCAATTGTAATAAAACGTTGACTTCTCGTCCTTGACTTGGGGACTGTAAATTACAAGTACCAGATGGCGAGGTACACTGGTGATATGGAAAACCTAATCCATACATATAACAAAGTCCAGTGCTACTAGAAGTAGCGAGTATGGACTACGCTCGAGTTCAAGACGTGAGGTGCAAAATAAAATTAATGATATTGCACTCTACTGGGCTTGTCAACATAAAATGTTACAGAAGAATTATTAGAATATCGTAAACCAAGAAGAATAACATACAGTTTGGTGGAGGATGGGGGATGTTGTGGGTGGGGGATTTCTACCATATTCTAGCCTGTCCAACAATTAATTAACTACTAATTTACAATGATCAACAGCTTACCAATCTACCGTGAGCAACCGATTTTATTCGAAGAGGAAACACCCTTAACAACACAATAAAACCTTATGGTTACATAGTTACAATAATGATGACGCGAGACAGTGAAGACAATGCCGATGAAGCACATGTTTAGAACTTGGTGTTCAACTGGATTGCTAGCCAACAGTTCCAGCTTATTGCTCACATGATAGTTATACACGACGGGTGAGTAGACAGTATTTTCTATACTAATTGTATCACACAGGAAACAACACAATCCAATAGGTAATGTGTTTGTATAATAATGGTTCTTCACAAAAAAGCCATACAATCTAACATGTAGTTTGCGCAATAATGTTTCCCCGAAGAAGTCATACATTCCAACAGGTAGTTTACACAATAATGTTTTCCCCAAGCAGTCATGCTATCCAAAACGTAGCTTGCTCAATAAATTTTCCCCCAAGAAGCTATACAATTTAACAGATAGTTTGCTAAATAATAGTTCCCTCAAAATGTTCTACAACCCAACAGGTAGTTTGCTCAATATTGTTTTCCCAAGAAGTTATACAAAACAACAGGTTGTTTGCTCAATAATGTTTCCCCAAGAAGCTATACAAAACAACAGGTAGTTTGCTCAATATTGTTTCCCCAAGAAGCTATACAAAACAACAGGTAGTTTGCTCAATATTGTTTCCCCAAGAAGCTATACAAAACAACAGGTGGTTTGCTCAGTAATGTTTCCCACAAGAAGAAATACAATCCAACAGGTAGTTTGCTCAATATTGTTTTTACCCCAAAATTTTTAAGCCAAAAACACGCAAACTT
>JACEFZ010003777.1:0-85000 GCA_014155875.1 Cepaea nemoralis
CATATAAGTAGTCATATAAGTTCTCATTAAATTCATACAACAAAAAAAGTAACTTAAAAGAATGTCCTTCCACACACCATCCATTATTTTTAATGAAAACTCTTTCTAATCACCTGCATGACTACAGTAACTTCTTAAGCAAAAAAAGCATGAGTTACAATGTTATGCATGTGCATTATTTTTATGAAAACTTTGAAAAAGCCTTACAGATTGTATCATTATTTATTATAACTCATATGCCGGTACATAACTATGGACAAAGAGTTTATAAATCTTTGAAAACGATGCCACAATATGACTATAAGTTATACAGAAAAGTTATGCCCCTTGAAATAACTTTTACAGAGTTAGGTCCCCTGAGATATATGCAATTATAATGAAAAATGAAAAATGAAATAATACTGAGTAAGCAGGCGATTTCACACTAACAAAATATCACAGTTGGCAGCGCTGGAATGAAAGGAAGGCGTATAGAAAATTTCATCTCAATCGGATGGGCCGTTCGCGAACAAATAAAGGACATACATACATACATACAGACAGACAGACGGAGATCCTAATTTATATATAAGATATGACCCGGCCCGGCTTCGCCCAGACCCTGGTGGGGAGCATCTCATTTAATTCATATAAGTAGTCATATAAGTCTCGTTCCCGTTACCGACAATCTGTCTGTCTGTCTGTCTATCTGTCTGTCTGTCTGTCTGACCCGGCCCGGCTTCGCCCAGACCCTGATGGGGAGCATCTCTTTTAATTCATATAAGTAGTCATATAAGTTCCCGTTCCCGACTATCTATCTGTCTGTCTGTCTGACCCAGCCCGGCATCGCCCAACTCCTGGTGGGGAGCATCTCATTTAATTCATATAAGTAGTCATATAAGTTCCCGTTCCCGACTGTCTGTCTGTCTGTCTGTCTGTCTGTCTGTCTGTCTATCTATCTATCTGTCTGTCTGTCTGACCCGGCCCAGCCCATGGTGGAGAGCATCTCATTTAAATCATATAAGTAGTCATATAAGATCCCGTTCCCGACTATCTGTCTGTCTGTCTTGGGTAAATGGAGGAGGGAGGAGGAAGAGGGAGGTGGAGGAGGGAAGAGGAGGGAGGAGGAGGGAGGAGGAGACAGGAGACAGGAGGAATAGGGAGGAATAGGAGGGAGGAGGAGGGATTAGGAAGAGGAGGGAGGAGTAGGGTGGAGGAGGAGGGGGAGGAGGAGGGGGAGGAGGAGGGAGGAGGAAGAGGGAGAAGGAGGGAGGAGGAGAACGCAGGAGGAGGAAGGAGGAGGAGAGGGAGGAGGAGGAAGAGGGAGAAGGAGGAGGGAGGAGAAGGAGGGAAGAGGATGAGGGGGAGGAGGAAGAGGGAGGAGGAGGAATGTGAAGGGAGGAGGAGGGAGGAGGTTATAGGGAGGAGGAGGAGGAGGGAGAAGGAGAGAGGAGGAGGCGAGAGGAGGAGGGATGAGGAGGAGGAAGGAGGAGGAAGAGGGAGGAGGAGGAATGTGAAGGGAGGAGGAGGGAGGAGGTAGAGGGAGGAGGAGGAGGGAGGAGGAGAATGGAGGAGGAGGGATGAGGAGGAGAGGGAGGAGGAGGAAGAAGGAGGGGGAGGAGAAGGGAGGAAGAAGGAGGAAGGAGGAGGAGGGATGAGGCGGGAGGAGGTAGGGGGAGGAGGGGGAGGAGGAGAAGGGAGGAGGACGGCGAAGGAGGAAGGAATAGGAGGGCGAGGAGGTAGGAGGAGGGAGGAGGAGGAGGAAGAGGGAGGAGGAGGGAGGACTAAGAGAGTGGAGGAGGGAGGAGGAGGGAGGAAGAGATAGGCGGAGAGAGGAGGAGGGAGGAGGAGGAGTAGGGAGGAATAGGAGGGAGGAGGAGGGAGGAGGAGGGATTAAGAGAAGGAGGGGGGAAAGGGGAGAAGGAGGAGGGAGGAGGAGGGAGGAGGAGGAGGAAGAGGGAGAGGAGGGAGGAGGAGGGAGGAGGAGGGAGGAGGAAGGAGGAGGAGGAGGGAGGAGGAGGGAGGGAGAGGAGGAGGGAGGAGGAGGGAGGAGGGTGAAGGAGGAGGAGGAAGGAGAGAGGGGTGAAGGAGGAGGAGGAGGAGAGGAGGAGGGGAGAGGAAGGAGGGGGAGGAGGGAGAGGGAGTAGGAGGGATGAGGGAGGAGGAGAACGCAGGTGGGGGAGAAGGAGGAGGAGGGAGGAGGGAGAGGGAGGAGGAGGAGAGAGGAGGAGGAGGAGGAGAGAGGAGGAGGAGGGAGGAGGTGGAGGGAGAAGGAGGAGAGGAAGAGGTAGAAGGAGGGGGAGGAGGAGGGAAGAGGAGGAGGAATGATGAGGAGGGAGGAGGAGGAAGAGGGATGTGGAGGAAGGAGGAGGAGGGAGGAGGTAGAGGGAGGAAAGAGAGGAGGAGGAGGAGAGAGGAGGAGGAGGAGGAGGAGAAGGAGTAGGAGGGATGAGGAGAAGGGAGGAGGAGAGGGAGGAGGAGGGAGAAGGGAGGGGGAAGAGGAGGAGGGAGAGGGAGGAGGGGGAGGAGGTAGAGGGAGGAGGAAGAGGAGGAGGGTGGAGGGAGGAGGTAGAGGGAGGAGGAGGGAGGAGGTAGAGGGAGGAGGAAGAGGGAGGAAGAGGGAGGAGGAAGAGGAGGAGGAGGAGGAGGAGGAGGATGGAGGAGGAGGGGAGAGGAAGAGGGAGAAGGAAGAGGGAGAAGGAGGAGGGAGGAGGGGGAGGAGGTAGAGGGAGGAGGAAGAGGGAGGAGGAAGAGGAGGAGGGTGGAGGGAGGAGGAGGGGAGGAGGTAGAGGCAGGAGGAGAAGAGAGGAGGAGGGAGTTCGCCATTCCGAATTCATACTCGTCTAGGTTCTGTGATTTCGGTCCTTCCATTGATTGTTCTTCCCTTCTACACGACTGTAGATAACTTCCTTACACATAAAAAGATGAATTGTTATTGATATTGCCGTGGCATGGAGGCATATATATCAGCAGCAGAGTTGAACGCCTACGCCAGCCGGCACGGCACTTGATGATGATGATGATTGCCGTGTGACGATTCTGTGTAGTCACGTCATTTTCTTCCCTTTCCCTAGCGTTTTGGTTCGGGGATTCTTTCATCATCATCATCATATATTTACGTACGTATTTTGGGAATGGGAGGAGGAGGAAGAAGAAAAAAACATACGACAGTTGGCAGCGCTGGAATGAAAGGAAGGCGTGTAGAAAATTTCATCTCAATCGGATGGGCCGTTCGCGAACAAATAAAGGACATACATACATACATACAGACAGACAGACGGAGATCCTAATTTATATATAAGACTAGCTGACCCTGCCCGGCTTCGCCCAGACCCTGGTGGGGAGCATCTCATTTAATTCATATAAGTAGTCATATAAGTTCTCGTTCCCGTTACCGACTGTCTGTCTGTCTGTCTGTCTGTCTGTCTGTCTGTCTGTCTGTCTGTCTGTCTGTCTGTCTGACCCGGCCCGGCATTGCCCAGCTCCTGGTGTGGAGCATCTCATTTAATTTATATAAGTAGTCATATAAGTTCCTGTTCCCGACTGTCTATCTGTCTGTCTGTCTGTCTATCTGTCTGCCTGACCCTGTCCGGCTTCGCCCAGTCCCTGGTGGGGAGCATCTCATTTAATTCATATAAGTAGTCATATAAGTTCTCATTAAATTCATACAACAAAAAAAGTAACTTAAAAGAATGTCCTTCCACACACCATCCATTATTTTTAATGAAAACTCTTTCTAATCACCTGCATGACTACAGTAACTTCTTAAGCAAAAAAAGATGAGTTACAATGTTATGCATTGTGCATTATTTTTATGAAAACTTTGAAAATGCCTTACAGATTGTATCATTATTTATTATAACTCATATGCCGGTACATAACTATGGACAAAGAGTTTATAAATCTTTGAAAACGATGCCACAATATGACTATAAGTTATACAGAAAAGTTATGCCCCTTGAAATAACTTTTACAGAGTTATGTCCCCTGAGATATATGAAATTATAATGAAAAATGAAAATGAAATAATACTGAGTAAGCAGGCGATTTCACACTAACAAAATATCACAGTTGGCAGCGCTGGAATGAAAGGAAGGCGTGTAGAAAATTTCATCTCAATCGGATGGGCCGTTCGCGAACAAATAAAGGACATACATACATACATACATACATACATACATACATACATACATACATACATACATACATACATACATACATACATACATACATACATACATACATACATACATACATACATACATACATACATACATACATACATACATACATACATACATACATACATACAGACATACAGACATACGAGATCCTACATTACATACTATATATATACTATACTATACTGATATCCTATATATATATATATATATATATATATATATATATATATATATATATATACAACATCTACCTAGAAACATCAATATGTTGTTTATTAAAGAGGGGGAAAATCTTATAATCAGAGACTTGTGAACAGTAGATTTTCCCAAGTGACACTTCAGTTAATTGAAAGATTCTCTGTTTAACAAACATTATTAAACAGAGTAACTTCACCGTGTTTGTTAGAGTGAAGACCAAGATCGAACAGTGTCTAACTGATGACCAGCATCCTGTTTGTTCGAGCGTTATCGGAGAAAATCGTCACGTGGACGGAGAAACATCTTCTGGGTGAGGTTCACTGTCCGGAATACATGGTGCTGTTGTGTGCTCAGCACAGTGATGTAACAGACTTTGCTCCTGATTCACTGGTCTGATTCTACATACACATTAGAATATTCGACACACATTCTACACATTACACACACACATTTCTCACACACATACTCTTTGCTTTAATAAATTATTTGTTGTATTTATTTGTTAAAGCTAGAGTTGTTGAGTATGTTGTGTTGGGGAAGAATGAGAGGGGGCATGATCCAGGGGTGAAGTGAGAGTATGAAAGAGGTGTCGACAGACTGAAGGAGTTTTGTGGGCGGATTCTGGTGGTTTCTCTAAGACAATAATATTGGGTTAATAAAATTGTGGGTGTTGATTCCCCTCACTCCAGGGACGACACTAAAGTAATAAAGGATTACTACGACACCATCTAATAGCTTAAGTATGATGATATTTGTCGACATGCACTCCACTGGAGTTCTTGGTCGTGAGAAGGGACTTGGAGGTGCGTCTTGACTTCTTGTGCACTCTCAATGATGATAATTAGGTATGGGCCAACGGTATGTTGCTACTTTGCCAGTCATAAAACCCCGATCTGTGTGTAGCAAATTTGATATTTCAAACAATTGCTGCAGATTTTACTTTTACGATGTCCAACAATTGCTGCTGATTTTGCGCGTTATAACCTTCAACTCGTATTCTTGATTTACTGTTAATGCCTCTTATTAGTAAAAGAGAGAAAGAGAAACAGACAGACAGAGACTGATGATCATATGACATTTTGTTATATGTTTAAAATTATCACTCTCTGCAATCCATGAAAATCTATGAAAATAAAGCAAGACGGTTTCATTCTCGATCTCCGACATTGGGTTGCTGATTGCAGTTTCTTGTTTTGTTTGAGACCCTTATGACATCACAGAAGCCACAGAAGCTACGGAGTTCGTGCTCTGTGGGACGCTTTCGATGCTCTGCGGAGAGAGAAGGAGCTATAAGGAATAAACCTTAGTGCAATAAAGTAGTTTCTCTGTCCTTTACCCATTTTTTTTTCATGACACCTTTCTCGGATACGCGTAGACAGTAAAGCAAACAGGCATATAAAGAGACAGCGATTCACATACATGCAATCAGATGGGTAGGCAGACAAATACAAAAATGTAGATTGACATTCAGAGAGCAGACTGACAGACGGACAAACAAATAGACAGACTGACAGATATTATCACTATGGGTACTTAAGAATTAAAGGATCATTGTCCACTCCATGGGTCATATTGAGTATATGGTGATAGTCCCATATTTGTATAGTCCAGTAGTCACTCAATGGGTGAATTGATCCTAATCACACAGAACGCGGTTTATTCCCCCGAACATGTCATAGTACCAATTTAGAACGCGGTTGACAGGGGAGCCCAGGTCAAGAAAGAAATATATCCGCTTTTGAGGATTTGAACACATGACCACTGCGCCGACAGATTAATCACTATGCCACTTCGGCTCTCAGGGATGATTAGTTACATAAATATATGTTAACGGCTTGGAGGCGGGCGCGTAAGTGTAGTTGTATGGAACTACAATGATGATGTCATGAGCACAGTTGTACTAGTCATCGACGCCTATGTTCGTCGCCCGCCAACAGAGGAAAAGACTGGCGACCTATGTCTCTGTGTCTGGCAGGGAATGCACCTCTTGGTGTCAGATTACCTACGGACAGGGGAGACGTGGTCGTGCGCCTGAGGGACCAGGTGGAGAAGGCGGGGGAGCAGATTGTGAACCCGTAAGTGGAAAAAAATGAGATGCGGGGGATCGGCAGGGGAGAATCTCAAATCTGAGAAGGAAGACCAGGAGAACTTCGATCAGATAGCAATGTGAACGATTAGTGGTATAACTCACCGCTGGCTGTTGAACGAGGAGACGGAACTAGTGTAGGAATGTTCTGAATGCAGTGGTATTTTTGCTTAGCTCAACTCAACTCAAATTCCTCCGTGCATTTAGACCTTCACAGCGTGATGATCCTATCACATCACAAGGTTTTCAGCCAAAAAAGGATACAGATAAGTAATTTTAATATTTTCATGTAGTGTTTTTCATGCAGTTGTGTGTCGGTGTGTCTTTGTTTGTTCTGTGCTGACGAAGACTTTAGCCGCAACGTCCAATTTGTTTCTTGTAGTCGTGTTCTAGTAAAGCTCACAGTATATTTCTCACTTTTTTGGTGACTCATTTATTGCCTATCACATCACAGACTTACATCAGGTTCCTGCTAGGAGACATGCATTTTTTAATGGCTTAGATTATCTACCACAATAATTTTCCGTCATTAGTGTTTTCTATGAGACTTCAAAGCATGGCTTTCTTGGCATCTGTAAAGAAGGTTATTTGCCATTGCTTTCCTTCTTAGCAGTGACCATACTGGTCAATGAACGTAGTCATTTCATTTGCAACGAGAAAAAGAGTGTTGAAGTGTTACGTAGAAGATGTACTTCTGTATGGATGTGAAGCGTGGACAATGAGCAGCCAAGCTGAAAAACATCTCATGGCTGTAGAAATGTGGTTTCTGAGGAAATTGCAAAGAATACCATGGACAGACAGAAAAATCAATGAACAAGTCCTACAAGAAAGAAATGAAAACCGTAAGCTGTTGAGAAATTAAACATAGACAGTCACAGTTTTTGGATAGGCTATAAGAAGAACTGAATTGGAGAACCTGGTGACAACTCTCAAGATCGAAGGGAAGAGTACAAGGGGAAGGCAGAGAAGTAAATACCTGGATGGCTTGACCACGTGGTATGGTCGAGACAAGAACACAGAACTGATCCATGACTCTGGTGATCGTGTGAGATGGCGAAACATAAATGCCCACGCTTATCGGCACGGCACGTGATGATGATTATTGTTTTCTGGTGATTTAAATGTAAACGCTGAAGGCCCACCACAATACTGTTCTATTTTGTTGATGGCTGCCTCAATTTAAGCGTTGAAAAGTTATCGAAATGAAAAAACCGCGTGCGCGCATGCGCGCACGCACACACACACACACGCACACGAGCGCGCACACACACACACACACACACACACACACACACACATAGAGCCAGAACTGCCGTTTCTCTCAGACATTCATTTACGACAGTGAATCAAATAAGGCCAGTCATAATTCAGAAAATACGCTCCAAGAAAAATGAACTGGCATTGTAACTGTGGTCGGCCGTTACTCTACCTAGGCCACGCCATCTTGAACTAATTAGCGGATGCGAACATTTTTAGACATTTCCAGGGAGATTACTCGGGGTTTGGCCTCGCGCTTTAATTGCGGCAACTTGTAGATTATGCTCTAAAATTGGTAACAGTTTCTCATTACTCACGTGGAATGCAGCTGCTACCTTCTGCATTCTGTTCATATTGAAACTCACCGAACTGGCCCGAAAATAAAATCATGACGTCCCTTATTTTTGAAACATTGTGTCATTTCCTTGACTTTTAATCTTATTTTTAAAAAATACTTTTATAACCCTTTTATTCGACATAGCTGTTCGCTTTGCCATACTTTATTTTTTATTACGTATTTGCTTCCATGCATATCACTGGAGACTTTGACGAAGACATAAAGATGTTAATTTTCCAATACAATTTTCCGCCCTTGTTTGCTGCGTAATTACATGGCATTTTTATTTACGGTTGCTTTATGACGGTGATTGCTATAATAATTATAAAGATTGAAATGAGGATGACAGGTAGACAGTGAATATTTCTGGAGAATATGCCCATGTTTCTGCAATTATATGGCTTTTTGCCGATGTCTTATTATTTTTTTTTTAAATGTAAATGTCTAATTTTAGTATATAGAAAATGAGGCACTCTTCCGAATTGCGGTCCCAAATAGATCCGCAGTGAATAGGTCAGGGGTAAGGGTTAGGGTCAGTGTTTAGTTAACAACTAACCCTAACCCTTAACCCCTGACCTATTCACTGCGGAACTATTTGGGACCGGAATTCGGAAGAGTGCCGAAAATGATAATAAAAAGGAAAATATTAATATAATGTGGAACCATTAATATACAAACAGAACCCAGACTGGGATACAATTTATTAAAATATTAACATAAATAAATATGACATATAAAAATATGCATTATGCATGGGTACAAAAAGGATATATTAATTTTAACATTAACTGATTAAGTGCCAAACAAAAAGTGGAATTGGACCAATCAAATGAACAAGTATTATAATGTAAATTTTCATTCACTAAGCATTGAAATTGCGGAAGATACCACGAAACAAAACAAATAACACTATGACCCATTTCTCGCATATCCTTTACAGGACATGGCAGGCAACACCAGCATTTTTCATCTGCTGTTGATGTCTTGGCAAGTTTAACGCACAATAGTTTGCCATTACTTTCTGAACGAACGGCTCACTTACCCGCCGTAAGAAACCAACCCGACGCGATCCGCTACCGAATCTCGCGCAGCTGTGTTTCGTACATGGGTATACGGGATTACGAACAGCGTCATTAACTTCTTCGCAAGGGAGAGTGGCACTATGACCTTTGTATGGCGAAATATCGTCCTTCTGTTCACATGGGAATTCAACTTTATCGATATACTACCCATCGGTACGAATCATTCAATAATGCCATTCCGTAGACAGGCAAGACGGATACTATCTGAAAGCTAATGTTAGTAACAATAAAGCATCGGACCCGCTTTACACGCTTTGGCGATTATTGGGTATATGGTGCTGGTCCCATTTTTTATACACCCGTCGATATCACCTCCAGTGTGTTCACCCCCATATTTTATACACCCGTCGATATCACTCCAGTTTGTTCACCCCCATATTTTATACACCCGTCGATATCACTCCAGTTTGTTCACCCCCATATTTTATACACCCGTCGATATCACCTCCAGTGTGTTCACCCCCATATTTTATACACCCGTCGATATCACTCCAGTTTGTTCACCCCCATATTTTACACACCCGTCGATATCACTCCAGTTTGTTCACCCCCATATTTTATACACCCGTCGATATCACCTCCAGTGTGTTCACCCCCATATTTTATACACCCGTCGATATCACCTCCAGTGTGTTCACCCCCATATTTTATACACCCGTCGATATCACCTCCAGTGTGTTCACCCCCATATTTTATACACCCGTCGATATCACCTCCAGTGTGTTCACCCCCATATTTTATACACCCGTCGATATCACTCCAGTTTGTTCACCCCCATATTTTATACACCCGTCGATATCACCTCCAGTTTGTTCACCCCCATATTTTATACACCCGTCGATATCACTCCAGTTTGTTCACCCCCATATTTTATACACCCGTCGATATCACTCCAGTTTGTTCACCCCCATATTTTATACACCCGTCGATATCACTCCAGTTTGTTCACCCCCATATTTTTATACACCCGTCGATATCACCTCCAGTGTGTTCACCCCCATATTTTATACACCCGTCGATATCACCTCCAGTTTGTTCACCCCCATATTTTATACACCCGTCGATATCACTCCAGTTTGTTCACCCCCATATTTTATACACCCGTCGATATCACTCCAGTTTGTTCACCCCCATATTTTATACACCCGTCGATATCACCTCCAGTTTGTTCACCCCCATATTTTATACACCCGTCGATATCACTCCAGTTTGTTCACCCCCATATTTTATACACCCGTCGATATCACCTCCAGTTTGTTCACCCCCATATTTTATACACCCGTCGATATCACTTCCAGTTTGTTCACCCCCATATTTTATACACCCGTCGATATCACTCCAGTTTGTTCACCCCCATATTTTATACACCCGTCGATATCACTCCAGTTTGTTCACCCCAATATTTTATACACCCGTCGATATCACTCCAGTTTGTTCACCCCCATATTTTATACACCCGTCGATATCACTTCAGTTTGTTCACCCCCATATTTATACACCCGTCGATATCACCTCCAGTTTGTTCACCCCCATATTTTATACACCCGTCGATATCACTCCAGTTTGTTCACCCCCATATTTTATACACCCGTCGATATCACCTCCAGTTTGTTCACCCCCATATTTTATACACCCGTCGATATCACTCCAGTTTGTTCACCCCCATATTTTATACACCCGTCGATATCACCTCCAGTTTGTTCACCCCCATATTTTATACACCCGTCGATATCACCTCCAGTTTGTTCACCCCCATATTTTATACACCCGTCGATATCACTCCAGTTTGTTCACCCCCATATTTTATACACCCGTCGATATCACTCCAGTTTGTTCACCCCCATATTTTATACACCCGTCGATATCACCTCCAGTTTGTTCACCCCCATATTTTATACACCCGCCGATATCACTCCAATTTGTTCACCCCCATATTTTATACACCCGTCGATATCACTCTAGTTTGTTCACCCCCATATTTTATACACCCGTCGATATCACTCCAGTTTGTTCACCCCCATATTTTATACACCCGTCGATATCACCTCCAGTGTGTTCACCCCCATATTTTATACACCCGTCGATATCACCTCCAGTTTGTTCACCGTTTTCTTGCGCATTGTCCAGCATTGACTTCCTTACAGATGCACAGACCACACACAAATGGCCAGTAAGCGGATTGTGTACTCGCGCTATTTATTTATTTAACGATGTTATTTTAACGAACATCCTCATACGTCGTCCCAGCCTAAAATGGGTACTAGGGGATATTATAGTAAGTACAGGCGGCCGGTACTGTATTGACCTATCACCTTCCGAGTGATGATTGGTGTATGAAAGAAATGTGGGCGTGCACCATTTAAACAATACGCCTATCTGCGAAAAAAAAACTGGGTCTTTATCTTTTTTTTTTTTTTTTACTTCAAAGTAAAGTAACAAGAAATAAATGTCCCTGTCACATGCATAAAGCGCCTTGGACATCTGCAGCTGGACCCATATTTTATAAAGCAAACGGCACTCAGTGGGTGATATTGTCTTTACTTCCGAAAATAGTTCCTGATATCCATTTTAGACCTAACAGCCCGGGTTAATGGTACCTGATTATCTTAATTGAGTATATTGTTAAAATGAGTCGTTTGGGCTGACATTCATCATGCATTACGTCGGCAATTGTCTCCTTCAGTCGGTCCGCTTAAAGGTGAAATGATGCAAGATCTGACAGGCAAGTAACTATAGACTCTGTTAAGATGGCCAAAATCCCGAATACAAATACATATCAGTGCAATGGCTGTTGGTCTATTCTTCCTTTCTACCATTACTAATCTCTACGTACTCAAAGTTGATTGTTATGAATTCCTTGGACAGCGATCAACGATTACCGAAATAGGCTAATGAAATTATATCAGTATATACAACAATAAGAAAAAGACAAACTGCTTTCTTTGGTCATATGATGAGAAAAGACGTATTGAAGAAAATCATACAACTGAAAAGATCAATGGGGAAAGAGGCAGAGGCAGACTGAGAGAAATTATGCTGGATGATCTGAATCTGTGGCATGGAAAAATATCATCAGCAGAATTAATCAAGAACACCAAAGATCTAGATCTGTGGAGAGACATGAACGCCTACGCCAGCTGGCAAGGCACTTGATGATGATGATGATGATGATGATGATGATGATGATGATGATGATGATGATGATGATGATGATGATGATGATGATGATGATGATGATGATGATGATGATCGGGCATTCCCGAAAAGGTGCACAACGACTATTTAGTGCGGTACCATGATGTATACATTGCATGGCCTATGAAATGCGAATGTGATCATTAGCTTCCATCTCGCTAAGGTATCCCTCCTCACACCAGTAATTCGGTTTATCGAAGCGACAAGGGACTTGCTATTGCACGCGTCGAACTGTCTCGCAGCTGAACAATCCAATTGCTCAGAACAAAGTACAGATATTTGCAATATGGAGAAATACTTTTCTGTGGTATGGGATTTCTCCCATATAGTTAAAAATTTACCGAAATAATATTAAAATCCACTATTGTCTATGATATTCATCATCATCATCATCATCATCATCATCATCATCATCATCATCATCATCATCATCATCATCATCATAACGATCATTATCATCATCATCATCATCATCATCACCGTCATCATCATCACTAATGTATAAGGCCAAATGGTATGGGGGTTCATGTGTTTCCGCAGATCTCGGCATTAGTGTTCTATTTACATTATCTTCGTTCAGGTAATCGTTGTTTCCGTTACTTTGTGTCACGAGATCGCCATGAGTTAACCAGATAATGATAATACAGAAAGTTTGCTTAGCGCATATTTTCTAGGCCACAACAGTTGTACAAAATACAGATAGAACCCGTCAGATCCTGGTTACACTCAGATATCAGACCATTCCGGGTCGGGCAAAAATAACAGCTGCAGATGTGTAGGGGAAGTGAGTGAGATGAGTCCATACATCGCTTTGACAGTTCATAAACAGGTCGGATTTAAGCGGAAGTGGCCAGCTCGGGAGAAAACAGTCCGTCTGTCATTTAGAGTTCTGGACATCAAGCGAAATGGCGGCTGGGGTTATCACCACTCGACAGAAGATTGTCGGTTTGTTGTGGAAACCCGTTGTTGGGAGCACACAGGAACTCGCTAGCTTGTTGTGGGAGTCTAAACAAGTGATGACAACTCTGACATTGATTGAGCCAGGGAAGATAGATTCTTGACAAGGGATGATCTGCCCAAAATAACACATGTGTGGACATAAAGAATACCGTCACGTGACCAATTTTAGACGCTTGCCTAAAACCATGATTGGGAGAAACAGTGTTGACCAAAACCGTGGATTAGGATGGACGTGTTTGTGGGAGAGCTCTACAGTGTTAGATTAATTTAAAATTAACTAGCATGTGTCGTTATGGCAAAGTGTAGCAGCCATCCTGGAATGAGGATAGTTTGCATAAGGTTCCTTACCAGTTACGAGGAAGTTCAACACTGGGTTTGATGAAGTGCAACTTCAATTAGACATAACACCAGTTGGACACTCAGATGTTTCTTACTAAAAAGGAATAACGTCCGAGAAGAAAGATGGTAGTATGTTTACGCTGGACTCATAATCAGGAGTGTTCACCATAACATGACTCAGAAGAGCCAACCAATATGACGATTCCTGCGTGTTAAGGTTCACCTGAGATGGGTGATGATTGCTGATGCATCACACAGCATAAGAACATTGGTAACTAAACAAGAACATTAAAATATAATAGTCATATGGTGTGATATATTCTAGTGAAATAGTACAAAAGACATGATACTGGAAACTAGATAGACAATAGTTAGGATCAAGTATATTAACAATAACAGTGATACCTAAGTACACACAACAACGGATTCGTACAATTTTTAGGACCGATAGGAACGTGTGCGTAGTGGGCAACCGGTCCATGATCAGCTGTAATTTACAAACAGTATCTATTTCGGATGATCAGGAATATGGATTACCAGGTAGCTACAGATGACAGTCGGTGTCCGGCAGGAGAGATACAGTACCGGGTGAGATGGACTTGTTCTGACTTAACGTGCTGTGGTGTGTCCTTGCAAGGATGAACTGACTATGCTATTATCTGAGGGTCCGATCCTACACACATTATAGAACACATCACACATTTTCTTCGCATACACGTCTCATATACGTTACACTTTTCTTTTAATAAATTAATCTTTATTAATTTTTAGAAGCAAGAGTTGTTGAATATGTTGCGTTGGGGGAGAATGAGAGGGGGCATAGTACGACAGTGAGAGAGAGAGAGAGGAAAAGGTGTCCACGGGCTGATGGAGTATGTTGGACGGAAGCTGGTGAATTCTCCAGGATATTGATAGGGGAAAAAATATTATAATGTGGGTGTTGACTCCCCTCACTCCAGGGACGACATTTTAAAGGAAGTCACGACACTTTGGCAGTTGAAGTTATTCGCAACATTCGTCTCAGAAACCGTATCTCTACTGCCTGCAATCGTATATAACTGTTACACTCACATTCAAGGATTCCCCCAGCCCTTACCCTACACGGCAAGGTACTACAGGCAGTAGTGACAGTTGACACTTACAGATTCACTACCGGATAGCAGAACAGGAACATGTCAGTTTTCTCTTATCTGCCCGTCTCTGTGGCAAAGGCGTTACGTGCGCGGTTCGTAATCCCGCATACCGCGTTTGAAAGACAGCTTCGGGCGATTTGGCAGCAGACCGCCTTGAGTTATTTTTTTTTATAAAATGGTATGAGTGCTGGTCGTTCAGAAAGCAATGGCAAGCTATTGAATGTAAACTTACCAAGAAATCACACAACAGCCCCCCCCCCCCCCCCCCCCCCCCCCCCAAAAAAAAAAAAAAAATAATGCTGGGGTTGACTGCGACATCGTGTAAAGGATATCCAACCAACTTCATTGTAAATTAAGAATTGGGCACGCAGGCCCGTATGATATTCTGCTCTTCTGATCTCTCTGCTCTCATACATCTAGTTCACATAATGGTGTATCGCTAACATTGTTCTGAAATTGGCATCAGGAAATGTCTTGTGGAGTAATAGATTCTTGGATGATATCCATCACATCATCACTCGAGTGCCGATTGATTTATAAATAAAATAGATGGCATAGTGCCATATGCCTCTAAAAACACGTTATTTGAATCTCCTTTTACATGACGTTGCAGTCAAGCGCAGCCGTTTTGTGCTGTTTGTGGTATCTCGGCAAGTTTACGTTCAGTAGTGTGTCATTACTCTCTGAACGACCGGCACTCAAACCATTTCGTTAAAAAAAAAAAAACCAACACACGGCGGCCTGCTGCTAAATCGCTCGCACCTGCGTTTGAACGCGGTATGCGGGATTACGAACTGCGTCCGCGGAAATATCACCTCTAGGTGTGATAAAATAATCATTTTCTTTTAACTTACTCTGAATGTCATATTCAATTAAAATAGCTTTTTTTTAAAAATAATAGACTTGTTATCTTCATACGTACAGCTTTTGCTTGGCATATTCTGTTCTTAATCTCTGTCATGCTGCTTCCTTCTGATGTTATGACTGCCCTCAGATGTTTGAATTTATTGACTTGGTTAAGCATTTATCTTTTCGCTGGAATATCACAATTTTGTGTTATCCTTTTCTTTTACATACACATTGGTTGTTTTCTTGATATTGTGTTACCGTTCTGTTTTATACACACGTCGTTTGTTTTCTTGATATTGTGTTATCGTTTTCTTTTACATACCATTGGTTGTTTTCTTGATACTGTGTTTCTTTCTTTTTTTTAACATACCATTGGTTCTTTTCTTGATATTGTGTTATCGTTTTCTTTTACATACCATTGTTTGTTGTCTTGATATTGTGTCATCGTTTTCTTTTCGTTTACAGACAGCATGCTGAGGAAGGTGAGGACAGGCATGCTTCGTGCAGAGTGGCGTGCCTCGTTTTGGAGGAAACGGGTGGCAAGCATCGCCTGGATCTTTCCTCCGGGGCATGCCAGTGTCCTGGGGAATGAACAGACGGACAGATTGGCTGGCTCTGCAAAACTTGGTGGAGTATTGATGCATGACAAGGCAGACGTGGTTGCGGCCTTGTGGGAGCACGTGTACACCTCGGAGGAGCAAATGGATCACCATTGTCTGGCAAGAATGAGGCAACGAGGAGTGACGAGGGGATCTGGCCGACGATCGACGCTCAGAGGAAAGGCGAGACGGACATATAATCAGATTGTTACTGGCACTATTGGTGTTGGAACTCTTCACTGGCTGCTGAGGATGGGGACGAAGCGCTTATGGGAATGCCCCGAATGCTGTTATGTCTGTTCTTAAATCAATCAATCAATCATTCCTTTACATACCATTGGTTGTTTTCTTGATACTGTGTTATCTTTTTTTAACATACCATTGGTTGTCATCTTGATATTGTGTTATTGTTTTCTTTTACATACCAATGTTTGTTTTCTTGATATTGTGTTATCGTTCTCTTTTACGTACCATTGTTTGTTTTCTTGATATTGTGTTATCGTTCTCTTTTACGTACCATTGTTTGTTTTCTTGATATTCAAGAAGATTCCTTTTTGCATTTTTTGTTACTATAATACTATACCCAATGGTTGCATATATGTTGTTTTTTTTTTCAGCTATCGATCTTGTGTCGTTGGCACAGCGCCTTTTGTTTATATTATAACCCCCAACTCGTATTCCTGGTCTATCTTTGATCCATCTCATTATTATTGCTGTCAGAAAGAAGCTATCCCGGTGACAAAGCACATCCTGATCTTACTCCTTGTTCTATATGGTCATAATTGTCCATTTTATTTAATCGCTAGTACTTATTCCCAGTAAATATTGTACCTGTCCCGTAAATTTTAATATCCTTTAATATTTTGATACTTCATCATACACCACCTCAACAAATGATTTGGTGTATGTAAACTATAAAGCACAAACAAGGGCCTTTTTGTGTCTCAATTGATCTCTCTATTAGCATTTGAACTAAGAACATTTAAACTGAACAGAAATACATCACACATCTGAATCACCAGCAAGTGCCAGAAGATGGGGAGAGCGAAATTTGAATGAATGAACCATGGGTGTTAAACTTGGAACAGCAGATTATACCTTTGGGATCGGGACAGCCGTCGGCCATCGGTCAGTGCCAGGCACTGATGGAGTGCTATTTCTTTTATCATCCAAAGAAGTGAAGAAGGAGAACGCTTCGGTTCACACACATTCTAACTTTAGAAGTGTTAGTGTTTCCATCTTGTCTATGAGTTTTTGCTTTTATAGAATATAAAGTTTCCAAATGGGATTTGAAACTTGTTTAGTCGAGACAGTTCATTATAAAAAGAAAGAGTAACGACAGGAGCATCAGAGTTAGCCGGTCAGGAGTCGAAGTTTCGAAAATAAATCAAACGATCCCATATCAAATGGTGAGTGAGAGGTGTGTCATGACTGAAACACCAACGCTAAATTTAGGCTAACCGTCACAGCATTTCGATAGACGAGAAATTAGAGGTACTATGAATAAAGCACCAACGCTAAATTTAGGCTAACCGTCACAGCATTTCGAGAGACGAGAAATTAGAGAGATATTATGAATAAAGCACCAACGCTAAATTTAGGCTAACCATTACATTTCGATAGATGAGAAATTAGAGAGGTACTATGAATAAAGCACCAACGCTAAATATAGGCTAACCACTACATTTCGATAGATGAGAAATTAGAGAGGTACTATGAATAAAGCACCAACGCTAAATTTAGGCTAACCATTACATTTCGATAGATGAGAAATTAGAGAGGTACTATGAATAAAGCACCAACGCTAAATTTAGGCTAACCATTACATTTCGATAGATGAGAAATTAGAGAGGTACTATGAATAAAGCACCAACGCTAAATTTAGGCTCACGCCACAGTATTTCAATAGACAAGAAATAAGAACGGCACCATGACTGACAAACCAACGCTAATTGTATGATAACCTTCATGGTATTTCGACAGACAAGACAAGACATTATATAGGCACCATTATTGAAACATCAATGCTAAACGTAGGCTATCACAGTATTTCCACAGACAAGAAATCAGAGCGATACCGTGATTGAAGCACCAACACTCTCAATCATCAGACTATCTATCATCGTATTTCTATAGGCAAGAAATCTGGGACCATCATGATTGGAGTACCAACACTTACTGTAGGCAAACCATTTTACTATTTCTATAGGTAAGAAATTAGAGGGATGTCGTGATTGAAGCACCAAAACTCTATGTAAAGTGACTATCTTAGCATTTCTATATGTAAGAAATAAGAGCAATATCATGGCTGGAGCACCAACACTCGTAGGCTAACTTTCATAGTATTCTCAGAAGTAAGAAATCATAGTATTTCTATAGGCAAGACATCAGAGTATTCCCATAGGTAAGAAATCATAGTATTTTCATAGGCAAGAAATCATAGTATTCCCATTGACAAGAAATCAGGGTATTCCCGTAGGTAAGAAATCATAGTATTTTATAGGTACAGAATCTCAGTTTTCCCATAGGCAAGAAAACATAGTATATTCCCATAGACAAGAGATCAGAGTATTTTAAAAGGTACAAAATCATAGTACAGTGTATTCCCATAGCAAGAAATCCCAATATTTCAATAGGCAAGAAATCAGAGCATTCCCATAAACAAGAAATCATAGTATTCCAATAAGTAAGAAATCACAGTATTCCCAAAAGTAAGAAATCACAGTGTTTCCATAGGCAAGGAATCAGTGGGGAACCATTTCACATTTTTTCCCGGAGATCCAGGGAGGCCATCAGTCTTCACTGCTTTGTGCAAAGGTCTCGGCAGGTTGGTTGAAACCAGGTGCAATGAAGACGATCCCCTAGTTTTTAACCTTCACTTAAAGGAAGAATCTTAACTGTTTGCACAAACCTTGTAGCCCCGGGTAAGAATCGCAATGTGTGTGTGTATAGAATCTTACCTCACTATACATAATCAATAATGAGTAGATTTTCTAGTTTTTGAAATTGTGCCCATATCAGTCACCATTGACAGCCTACTGTTTGTATTTCCAACTGCCATGGGATTTAGAAAGTCTATAGCATGCAAGATCGAAGGGAACAGACCAAGAGGAAGACCGAGAGGAAAATACCTGGATGGCTTGGCCACATGGCATGGACGAGACAGGAACACTGAGCTGATCCACGACACTGGTGATTGAGTGAAATGGCGAGTCATGACCGCCCACGATTTCCGGCATGGCACATGATTAATTGATTGATAGCATGCAGTAGTGGCTTCCAAGTTGTTGCCTATACACGGCATGGCTAGACATCTGATTCATTCACCTGGGATCAGTAAACAGCTCAGTAAAGGAACAGTTTTCACACCATGAATTGTATTGGATATATGGTGCTCATCCATACTGTTTTTTTTTACCAATCTGACTAGATGGATGATGCCGTCAATATCACGCCAGCGACATTTATTTCTCAGACATTTTCCTGGTAACCATTTTATGTTTGATCCCAGGTCAATGAATAAAACCCTATAGTGGAACACTTGACCATCTGGTCGGCAGGCATGGGTGCTAGCCACTGTGCTATCATGGCTTCCAACTTGGGACCACTGGGTAAGCATAATAAAAGCAAGTTCCTCATTTTGTAAGGATCGTCCAGTTGGATTCAAACCAAAGACTAATTCAGTTAGAGTTACTTCATCATCATCATTGTCATGTGGCATGGCGATAAGTGTTGGTGGTCATGGATAACTACTTCACATGATACCAGTCTTAGATAAGTGTGGGTGGTCATGGATAACGACTTCACATGATACCAGTCTTAGATAAGTGTGGGTGGTCATGGATAACCACTTCACATGATACCAGGGTGGTCATGGATAACCACTTCAAATGATACCAGTCTTAGATAAGTGTGGGTGGTCATGGATAACCACTTCACATGATACCAGGGTGGTCATGGATAACAACTTCACATGATACCAGGGTGGTCATGGATAACCACTTCACATGATACCAGGGTGGTCATGGATAACCACTTCACATGATCACCAGTCTTAGATAAGTGTGGGTGGTCATGGATAACCACTTCACATGATCACCAGTCTTAGATAAGTGTGGGTGGTCATGGATAACCACTTCATGTGATACCAGTCTTAGATAAGTGTTGGTGGTCATGGATAACCACTTCACGTGATACCATTCTTAGATAAGTGTGTGTGGTCATGGATAAACACTTCACATGATACCAGTCTTAGATAAGTGTGTGTGGTCATGGATAGCCACTTCACATGATACCAGTCTTAGATAAGTGTGGGTGGTCATGGATAGCCACTTCACATGATACCAGTCTTAGATAAGTGTGGGTGGTCATGGATAACCACTTCACACGATACCACTTAGATAAGTGTGGGTGGTCATGGATAACCACTTCACACGATACCAGTCTTAGATAAGTGTGGGTGGTCATGGATAACCACTTCACACGATACCAGTCTTAGATAAGTGTGGGTGGTCATGGATAACCACTTCACATGATACCAGTCTTAGATAAGTGTGCGTGGTCATGGATAACCACTTCACACGATACGTCTTAGATAAGTGTGGGTGGTCATGGATAACCACTTCACATGATACCAGTCTTAGATAAGTGTGCGTGGTCATGGATAACCACTTCACACGATACCAGTCTTAGATAAGTGTGGGTGGTCATGGATAACCACTTCACATGATACCAGTCTTAGATAAGTGTGCGTGGTCATGGATAACCACTTCACATGATACCAGTCTTAGATAAGTGTGGGTGGTCATGGATAACCACTTCACACGATACCAGTCTTAGATAATAAGTGGGTGGTCATGGATAGCCACTTCACATGATACCAGTCTTAGATAAGTGTGGGTGGTCATGGATAGCCACTTCACATGATACCAGTCTTAGATAAGTGTGGGTGGTCATGGATAGCCACTTCACATGATACCAGTCTTAGATAAGTGTGGGTGGTCATGGATAACCACTTCACATGATACCAGTCTTAGATAAGTGTGGATGGTCATGGACAACCACTTCACACGATACCAGTCTTAGATAATAAGTGGGTGGTCATGGATAGCCACTTCACATGATACCAGTCTTAGATAAGTGTGGGTGGTCATGGATAGCCACTTCACATGATACCAGTCTTAGATAAGTGTGGGTGGTCATGGATAGCCACTTCACATGATACCAGTCTTAGATAAGTGTGAGTGGTCATGGATAGCCACTTCACATGATACCAGTCTTAGATAAGTGTGGGTGGTCATGGATAACCACTTCACATGATACCAGTCTTAGATAAGTGTGGGTGGTCATGGATAGCCACTTCACATGATACCAGGGTGGTCATGGATAACCACTTCACATGATACCAGTCTTAGATAAGTGTGGGTGGTCATGGATAACCACTTCACATGATACCAGTCTTAGATAAGTGTGGATGGTCATGGACAACCACTTCACATGATACCAGTCTTAGATAAGGCCTGTCTTCTTGTTCTCATTATGATGTATGGCCAAGCCATCCTAGTATTTATCTCTTTGCCTTCTCTTTGCTATTTTCCTATCAAGATTACCGGTTAAGTTTTCAAGCCTATTTCTGCTAAAAGTGTACTCAAACAATCTTGATTGTCTACGTCAAATTTCTGTAATCACTTTGCGGTTTCATTTGTTTTTTCAATGACTGGCTCATTTGTTTTTCTTTTTGTCAATTGTGTTCTTTACACATCTTTCAGAAATCCCATTTCTACTGCAATTAGATGTTTCTAAGCATGTTACCCCAACCCTGGTGTACACAAAGTTTACCCATGTATGCAAGGGTTGGTGAGGACTAAAGACCAGAACTCACACTGGCCATGACCTTGAAGCAATTCTGCACAGTGCAGCTTATCCACAGACTGGGTCCCTAAGCCTGGCTAATACTCTAATGATTGTACATGTCTGCAGATGTGAAGTGCCAACCCTGTGCTTGCACATCTGAGCTTAGAGTAGGGAAGGAGAGCTCAGCAAGTTCCCTGGAGATAGTGCTTCATAAGTCAAGAGAAAAGTCTCTACACCAACATTGCTATGATAGCCGATAGACCTTTCTACACTTCAGACTAAAAAGATGTTAAATACCATATGATCAACTTCATTGCACAGACACCATTATGATAGATGAAAGTCCTTTCCATAAACTGTGTTGGTAATGATATGAGCATGGTCGGATGCTAATTCGATGCCTGGGCTCATCACTTGTCAAAGTGAGGAAAATATTGGCCACCTACTCCTCCTTGCTTTCAGGCTTAAAATGTGATTGTGCTATCACATCACAGAGCCACTGCAGCAAACTGATTTAGGACAATTTATAATGATTATACACCATAAGCACAAAAGAATTGTTTTTTTTTTTTAATGAAGGCAAATAGATTGTGCAGAAACCAGTCTTTGGTTCATATGTCTAAGAAATATGGTCCATGAAACTGTAAACACATTTTTTTTAGAAGTTTATTCCAAAAATGTTAATATAATCACAATCTAAAATATGTTACTTGAAAAGTGAAATGCTTGAACTCGATCCATGACGGTAAAGTTATTCTAGAAATCCACTCAGAGTTCACTTCCAGAGAAAAATATATCTATATGGTTCTCTAGACTAAGATTAGTCAGAATACTCTCGACAACCAGAGTGAACACTCCATAATTTTGCCAGATTCCAGCTTTGATCTTGGCACCATGCATACAGTTAGCATCAAAGCTTGTAACCCAAACTTTGATACAATGCACAAAGCAAACATGTTCATATCCCTGCTTCTTCTATTTGACATAGTTCTCTGCCGATAGCCTTTATGCAATAGAATAAAGCATAAATGCAGTATACTTTTGATGGTGCAGACAAAATATAGGCTACAATGCTTCAAAACTGGGCTTTCCTTCATGAGGTTCTATTTCAGCTTCTTTCATCTGTCTGCCTCCTACTGCCTATTGTACCTTGCGGTATAGGACAAGGGGGTCTTGAGCCTGAGGAATTAAGGCCGCCTGACCATGACTGTGTAGGTTAGGGTTTTATTTTTTTTTTCCCCGACAAAAAAAAATATGCACTTTACCGAGGATTCAAACCCAAGTCTCGTCCTTTCATCTTTTGATCTAATTCATCAACAGTTGGTTCAATGAGTTCCCATCCATCAGGAGGGGGTTTTCTGCCTCTATACAATTTCAGCATAAGACTGGATAAATCCCCATACACAAATAGAAGTATCTGCTATGGTACTTCCCGTGCTCTTTTGAACATAAACAAAGTCAAATGTATGAATTAAAGTACAAGATGTACGGGATCAAAATTAAGTTATTTTCATGTACTTTATAAGACACAACTCCTCCGAAGTCGGAGAGTGTCTGCCTGTACGGCGAGGAACCACCAGTCTGCACACCAATAAGCCAGACATGGGAAACGGATACTCACGCAAACCTCAGGTCCTGTGTGACATCACACTGATGTTGAACAGGATGTTTTCATCTGGCATACAGGACTTCACGCTGGAGTTCACAGCCAGCGAGCTCAAGCAAGCAATAAGATACAACAATCAACACCAACATTTATTGCCTGCTTGTGATTTGTTTGTCAATGTTGTGCACAGTAGTTTGCCATTGATTTCTGAATGGCCAATGCTAATACCATTGTGAAAATCAATGCAAAGCTAACGGCTCCAAATCTGACCGCGGCTGACTTCAAATGCTGTATGCTTAAATTATGAAATCACGTTCACTACCCTTAGCCCAAGGAAGCCAATACAGGAGCACAAGAGGTTTTTAGAGAACAGACAGACAGACAGACAGACAGAGTGAGTGAGAGAGAGAGAGAGAGAGAGAGAGTGAGAGAGTGAATGAGAGAGAGAGTGAGAGGGAGGGAGTGAGTGAGTGAGTGAGTGAGCAAGCGAGCGAGCGTGCATGCCTACGTGTGTGTGTCAACTCCCTTCGTTTCTGTCTTTCTTAGAATCAAGTCTTGTCGTGGTGGGAGGAGGGGAGAGAGTCTCTGGAAAGTTTACACCTCTCCCTCTCGCTTACATACACTTTGCTTACAAAACTTGTTTACCAACTCAGTGGCAAGCTGCATAATTTTCATCATTTTCTCCTACCTAAATGGCTGTAAAGTTGACCCAGGCTCACAAAATGGATACCGGATCATCTCCAAAATATTCTGAAAAGTATCTAGAAGGAATGGAACTGGTCAATCCACCCCATTACACCATGATCTGTCTAAAATAAAAGCCTACTGTTTCCCACCCATATGACAGTATTTGCTATGAGATGACATTTCACTGCGCTTAAAAGAGTTGTGTTTCAAATGACATAAACATTTATCTGACATATGGTCTTTCCATTCTGTTCTGTGCTTCAGAACAACAGGAAAAAAACCTTATCTAATGAACTTGTAAACCTTTAAAAAAAGTATTCTTTTCAATCTATTCAGCAGCAGAAATTCTATACTGCACAAGAGGGATAGTCAGTGTTTTCTTACAAAAGATGAGCTTGGCATTGTCAAAGGAAATTAAAAGATGAAAGACAGGGCTGGAAAAATTAGAAGGCAATCAGAACTACATTGTATGTTATACATACATAGAATAACAACAACAAAATCATGTAACAGATATATTTTCATATCGTACACATTAATTACATTGTTTCTGTAATGTATTATGTTACATATTCCGAGGACTAATTATGGAATAGAAATAACAGCTAGGACACACCATGAAACTAATACTCAGAAGTCATCTAACTGATTAATAAAAAAGAAGAACAAATTAAGGTTAGTTAGAATACCTATGACATAAAAGATAATTATAATTAACAACATTAGCTGAAACCATATTATTGCTATTATTCATTTACTTGTTAAAAGTTAGTTGCATATCCTTTACAGCAGGGGTTCTCAACATATCTTGGCCCATGCACCCCTTCACAATATGGTCAGAATATCATTTCCCCCTTTTGTATTTCCTCCCTATAAATTCCCCCCTCTCCTACACAGTATATGTAAAAATGGATGCTAAATCTAATAACACATACTAGAACAAGGCTAGACGTCTACTTATGTTATAAAACAAATTTCAAAAGGGTGAGAAGTACAGAACCGTAAAGAATGGAAGGAAAAACAATATAAAGTAATTGGTTCTTCTATTAATGCAATCTTGTAATAATCTTAAATCCCCCCCCCCCCCAGAAACCGGGGGGAGGGGGATGAATTCCCCACCGGTTGATAGCCACTGTTTTACAGGCCAGTCAACCCCAGAATTGTTTTTTACTGTTTTTTATTTCTTAGCAAGGTTATGTTCAGTAGTGTGCCATTGCCTTCTAAATGGCTGGCACTCATACCACTGTATGAAAACAACCACAAGGCGGTCCGCTTCCAAATCGCTCGCTGCTGTATTTCAAACGTGAAATGCGAGATTCCCCACCGGTTGAGAGCCACTGCTTTACAAGCCAGTCAACCCCATAATTTTTTTTTACTTGTTTTTTATTTCTTGGCAAGGTTATGTTCAATAGTTTGCCATTGCCTTCTGAATGGCTGGCACTCATACCATTGTATGAAAACAACCACAAGGCGGTTCGCTTCCAAATCGCACGCTGCTGTATTTCAAACGTGGAATGCGAAATCGCAATTGCAATCGAGACCCCTTCGCCTCATCGCTGGACATTTATTAATAAGCTATACCAAAAATGTATTATAGCAAGAATTATCATCAGTATGTGCCCACTTGAGCAGCACAGGTGATCATGCTGCTCCATAGACATGTCTTCTCTGTGGTACTCAACAACTTGACAACTGATCATCTTCTGTGCCCCTGTCACCCCAGCCAGCATTTTCTCCCTCTCTTGACCTCTGTGCCTTGGTTCCTTGATCTTCCCATTCTCCACAAACTTCTTCTGACACCTGGTCACATATCATCATCCAGTAGCTTGCTTTTTGTAAAACATCTTTCTTATCATGGCCTGCTAAAAGGATTCTCAACCTTGTTCCACTTCCCCTGCCTCATGAATATTCATGCCCAAGTTTTTTTTGTTGTTGTTTGCTTGCTTTAAACTCAATCGTAGTCCATACAAGTGCTACTGCGTCTAGTGCACTGGACTGATTTTTGCATGTGGATTAGCTTCACCAAGACCCATGCCCAAGATCTTCATGCCCAAGATGTCCTCAATGTCAAATGTCCATATTCACTCTGGCTGACCCCTGCCTCATCTCCCAGTTCTCCCGCCTTTCATCACTGTTCTTTCCAGACCACAGATAGGCTAAATATGGCTAAACTATTTCAGTTTCTGAGACCACCGATAGGCTAAATATGGCTAAACTATTTCAGTTTCTGAGACCACCGATAGGCTAAATATGGCTAAACTATTTCAGTTTCTGAGACCACAGATAGGCTAAATATGGCTAAACTATTTCAGTTTCTGAGACCACAGATAGGCTAAATATGGCTAAACTATTTCAGTTTCTGAGACCACAGATAGGCTAAATATGGCTAAACTATTTCAGTTTCTGAGATGTGACGCTTATAAGGAACCAGGTTTCTTCCATGTTCAAATCTTGGAGAATATCAGCATTTTTCTTCCTCTAGGTCCGCAATATTCTAAGAATTTTTCTGAAACATTTCAGCTCAAATCTTGTCTCCTAACATGACCACAAATGGTGACTGTCTTGTCCTGGTGTGGGTAATCAGATGATTTCCATCAGGTTTCTTCCATGTTCAAATCTTGGAGAATGTCAGCATTTTTCTTCCTCTAGGTCCACAATATTCTAAGAATGTTTCTGTAACATTTCAGCTCAAATCCTGGAGAATGTCAGCATTTTTCTTCCTCTAGGTCCGCAATATTCTAAGAATGTTTCTGTAACATTTCAGCTCAAATCCTGGAGAATGTCAGCATTTTTCTTCCTCTAGGTCCGCAATATTCTAAGAATGGTTCTGTAACATTTCAGCTCAAATCCTGGAGAATGTCAGCATTTTTCTTCCTCTAGGTCCGCAATATTCTAAGAATGTTTCTGTAACATTTCAGCTCAAATTCTGGAGAATGTCAGCATTTTTCTTCCTCTAGGTCCGCAATATTCTAAGAATGTTTCTGTAACATTTCAGCTCAAATCCTGGAGAATATCAGCATTTTTCTTCCTCTAGGTCCACAATATTCTAAGAATGTTTCTGTAACATTTCAGCTCAAATCTTGTCTCCTAACATGACCACAAATGGTGACTGTCTTGTCCTGGTGTGGGTAATCAGATGATTTCCATGTTTTCCATCAGGTTTCTTCCATGTTCAAATCTTGGAGAATGTCAGCATTTTTCTTCCTCTAGGTCCACAATATTCTAAGAATGTTTCTGTAACATTTCAGCTCAAATCCTGGAGAATGTCAGCATTTTTCTTCCTCTAGGTCTGCAATATTCTAAGAATGTTTCTGTAACATTTCAGCTCAAATCCTGGAGAATGTCAGCATTTTTCTTCCTCTAGGTCCGCAATATTCTAAGAATGGTTCTGTAACATTTCAGCTCAAATCCTGGAGAATGTCAGCATTTTTCTTCCTCTAGGTCCGCAATATTCTAAGAATGTTTCTGTAACATTTCAGCTCAAATTCTGGAGAATGTCAGCATTTTTCTTCCTCTAGATCCACAATATTCTAAGAATGTTTCTGTAACATTTCAGCTCAAATCTTGTCCCCTAACATGACCACAAAAGGTGACTGTCTTGTCCTGGTGTGGGTAATCACATGTCTTTGTGAGCTGGCCTCTTGCTGTACTTGGATACTGGTCTTCTTTGCTGCCCATAGGATTCTGAACATTCTACAGAGAAACCACATCTTTGAGGCCTTCAGTTGTATCTACTCTATTCAATGTTATTGATTGACAGGCATATATTAGCATAACTTAGGTCAGCTGGTGATGTGGCTAAGGGGCTATGGGTGCAAATCGTACTCTCGTATACCAGGTTCAAAATACAGCTGTGGGCGATTTGGAAGGGTACAAGCTTATCCCTAGTGTGAGGAAATACAACTTACAGGAGAAAAATATGTCAGAGCAGACCAGACCCTAAGCCTTGGTAAACAACTAGTCTAGGATCAAACCTCCGAGAGGAGGACAGTCAAAGCATTGCTTTACTGATCTGGCAGTTTCTGCAGCTAATCTTGTTCCAGATGTATTGGTGTTATCTTTGCTTTGGAGTGAACTAGGCAGGCCAAGAGAGGGATCATGTTGCATGGGCAACACATGTTCTCTAAATTCTGCCCAGGCTTTGTGTTATGGAGAGGTATAACTCCATTTTACACACTGTTGTCTGACAAGTTATTAGCATAACATCTTAAAAGTAGCAAGAATAGCCTTCAGAAAGACCAAACAAATAAGTAAATTAACGTAAATAAATAAGTGCCTGTCATAGCAAAGTGTGGGAGCATTAGGGGAACAATTTAATTACAGCATGATATTTGTGTTTGATTCTCTCTGACAGAAACACCAAGTGAGTGCAGAAAATACCACCCAGATGAACAAAATCTTGTGGGAATACACAGAATGTATATACTCTTCCAAAGAAGACACATTATGAGGACAGTGAAACAGCCCTCTAAATTAAGTTGCTATTGATCTTTCATCCGAAATAAAAAGCAGATGGAGGAGGAGACAGAAACTGTAATCCTCCTTTCCCTCACATCCCAAAAATGTTCAAGCTTTTCTGATATTCATTTTTACAAGACTCTTGAGTTTTTATTTCAACGGTAAAGTGTCATATTTATTGAAGCATTTATCTACTAAATACACATTTGATTGTTTAGAACACAGGTCTACCATTATTTTTAGATTCCATATTTTTCTGTATGTATTTTCTGTAACCTTATTTTCCCCATAGTTTGTGTATTTTCATGTGACTACTTAATGTGAGGATGTTTGGAATACGCCTACTGCACAATGGAACAGACTGTACATTCACAAACCAAAAGTGAAACTTATGTAAACATCATGTCATAATTAATAAATACGTAACTAAAAACTGCATTATTAACAGAATCAATCTAGTGCAGGGAGACAAGAAACCAAAACCAAAATACATTTTATTATATTAAATAAATAAAATAAGTAAATAAACCCAAGATTCTTTACTAGAACAAACATAAAGGTTTCAATATTATAAACAAAACCTAAACTTATCCAAAATAATTACACTGAAGAAAAAGGATATTTTAATCAAGAGTAGAAACTATTATTATCATAATCATCCTCCAGTGGCAAGTCATGTGCAGAACCCCCCCCCCCCCCCCACCCACTTCATTCTTTATAAAATGTCTCTTCTTTGACTATGCTATAGTTTTCTAGGTATATCCAATGAAGGTAATATGCCAATATTATTAGCATAAAGTTAGTTGCATATCCTTTACAGCAGTGGTTCTCAACCGATGGGGAATGACCCCCCAGGGGGGAATTATAGGGTTTCCAGGGGGGAATTAAGATTATTTCAAGATGACGTTAATACAAGAACCGTTTACTTGATATTGTTTTTCCCTTCATACTGTACGTTTCTGTACGTCTCACCCTTCTAAAATTCAATTTATAAAGTAAGTACACCCACAAATTATGCTTTATGTGGACGTCTAGACTTTTTTTAGTATGTGCTATTCAATTTAGCTTCCATTATTATGTATACTGTGTAGGGGCAGGGGCGCTATATTTAGGCAGGAAATACAAAAGGGGGGAATGACGTTCTGAAAATATGGTGAAGGGGGGGTACGGGCCAAATTTTTAGGTAGAAACTATGAAAGGGGGGGGGGGGGGGGGGGGAATGACGTTCTGAAAATATGGTGACGGGGGGCACGGGCCAAAAAAGGTTGAGAACCACTGCTTTACAGGATGTCACAGTTGATCCTGCATTTTGTTTTTGGGTCTGTTTGTGATTTCTTGGCAAGTTTATGTTCAGTAGTTTGCATATGCTTTCTGAACGATCGACACACATAACATTGTATGAAAACAAATGCAAGGCAGTCTGCTGTCAAATCGCTGGCAGCTGCATTTTGAACATGGTATGTGGGATTACAAATTACGTCCGCAACCCCTTCAACACAGAGCCAACTATTATATGCACACATATTGAAATAAAACATTTAAGTAATCTTCACAAAGAGATGTCATGAAATTATTTGAAAAATCAGATTTTTTTTTTTTTAATTAGTCAGGATAATGGCACAAAAACATAAACTTTGAATCTATTAACATGAAAGTCATGACGAACTATTTTTGTCTCCATCTTTACAAAATGAGAACTTGTCAGCAAGTCCAGAAATGGCTGACCAGAATGTTCTAAGCTGGATAACGTTCAACTATCATGGCATGACCCTGGAGAATAAAATAAAACATATTCTGAATCCAAAGAAAGATACAGAGCAGATAATGAATATTGTGAAGATGTACAAGGATTACATTAATTAAGAATAAACAGGCAACTTTGCAGTTTCAAATTAAAAATATTCTCAGCTAGTATATGACACCATAAAAAAATATTTCAAGATATCAAATAAATAAAACATTATTTGATCAAGATGGTTAAAATAAAAGTCACAAAAACATCAATAATGAGACAACCATCACCATAACCACAAGGCTCCTTCTGGAGCATGGAGTCATTCACTTCAGTTTGTTCCTGTCTTTAAAAATAATAGGAAGCTAATACCAGAGTAATAAAAGCATCCAGATATTATTAGCTTCTGTGGTAGTTTATTTCACATGCACATTACCAGGCTTTTGTGCGTGAATGTTAACAGAATTTTTTTTAGAATAGTGTGAATCAAGAAGAAGAAAAATACTAACATTTTACAAACTCTGAACAGTAAAGAAAACTGGCTCATAGCCAGCAACACGTCACAGAAAGTGACATCCCTTGGCCATATTAAATATCATAATGGCTTCATTGATTAAGTGCATTGGGATGATTAATCGTCTCAGCGACTTCCCATATCTGCCATGGGTTTAAATACAAGCAGTTTTCCTTATGCAACCCCCTTTAATTTGATATATAATACAACATGTCTGCTATCACATTAACAACTTTAAGTCATAACTGTGACACACCCTACTTAAAATTGTCCGCCATCATGTTTGTTTGGTGCAAACCTTCTTTTTGTTTGGCAATGAATCAGTTAAAGGGACAATTTTCTTTAAAACCACATCTTCAATGCCTTCGGTTTCATCATAATTTTATTCAACGTGAATATGGTTGCATTAATGAGTACAGTTTCCGGTGCAGTGCAACTGATTTTAACAAGAATTTCATTTGAGTCTCCCTTCCAGCAAACTACTGAACTTAAACTTGCCAAGACATCAACAACAGCAAAAAATGCTGGTGTTGACTGCAAATGTCCTGTAACTAACATTTTCCCTTCCAGAGCCATTGATTTTCCCCAGTCTACCTGCAAGACAACAGTATTGTCTCTGTCTTAGCCTGATCCCTGACCTGACAGACTGAGGACTCTGCCAGTAGCTACACTACCAGTGGGCATAGATCATGGGTTCATTGGTACATGCAAGCCCTTCTCCTGACACAAGGTGGAAGCACAGGAATTTAGACAACAATGGTAAACAACCACATAAAACCTCAGAATGAACTGTTTAAACATTGCAGGCTAAGACATAACCAGACACACAATGCCTTAACAAATAACCACTTAAACAATAAAGTCTAAGGAATAACCATGTCAGGAGCAAAATCTAAGAAAAAGCAACTCTTACAACTATCTACAAAAAGTTCTCTTATAAAATGTAAAAGTCTAGAAATTATTCATTAAAAATAAGTCTAGAAATTGTTCATTATAAATAAGTCTAAGAATGAATCATTCTAACAAACATGTCTGAGAACTAATCAATACTAGTCATCATTCAAGGGAGCAATTGTAACTAACATGCATGCTGCCAGCCCAGCAGTCACGTGTTTGAATCCACAGCCCACAGTTGCTTCTTTACAACCAACCTGGGCTTCCTGGCTGACCCAACATATGATGGGTACTAGGACATATCTTGGGAAGTCCAGGCAGCCGGTGTGATATGGAGCACATCACCCATGAAAGTACAGACAGCCAGCCAGTGTGATACGGAGCACATCTCCCATGGAAGTACAGGCAGCCAGCCAGTGTGATACGGAGCACATCACCCATGGAAGTACAGGCAGCAAGTGTGATACGGAGCACATCACCCATGGAAGTACAGGCAGCTGGTGTGATACGGAGCACATCACCCATGGAAGTACAGGCAGCTGGTGTGATATGGAGCACATCACCCATGGAAGTACAGGCAGCCAGTGTGATATGGAGCATATCACCCATGGAAGTACAGGCAGCCGGTGTGATATGGAGCACATCACCCACGGAAGTCCAGGCAGCCGGTGTGATATGGAGCATATCACCCTTGGAAGTACAGGCAGCCGGTGTGATATGGAGCACATCACCCATGGAAGTACAGGCAGCCAGTGTGATATGGAGCATATCACCCATGGAAGTACAGGCAGCCGGTGTGATATGGAGCACATCACCCACGGAAGTCCAGGCAGCCGGTGTGATATGGAGCATATCACCCATGGAAGTACAGGCAGCTGGTGTGATATGGAGCACATCACTCATGGAAGTACAGGCAGCTGGTGTGATATGGAGCACATCACCCATGGAAGTACAGGCAGCCAGTGTGATATGGAGCATATCACCCATGGAAGTACAGGCAGCTGGTGTGATATGGAGCATATCACCCATGGAAGTACAGGCAGCTGGTGTGATACGGAGCACATCACCCACGGAAGTCCAGGCAGCCGGTGTGATATGGAGCATATCACCCATGGAAGTACAGGCAGCTGGTGTGATATGGAGCACATCACTCATGGAAGTACAGGCAGCTGGTGTGATATGGAGCACATCACCCACGGAAGTCCAGGCAGCCAGTGTGATATGGAGCATATCACCCATGGAAGTACAGGCAGCCAGCCAGTGTGATATGGAGCACATCACCCATGGAAGTACAGGCAGCCAGCCAGTGTGATATGGAGCATATCACACATGGAAGTACAGGCAGCCGGTGTGATATGGAGCATATCACCCATGGAAGTACAGGCAGCCGGTGTGATATGGAGCACATCACCCATGGAAGTCCAGGCAGCCGGTGTGATATGGAGCATATCACCCATGGAAGTACAGGCAGCCAGTGTGATATGGAGTATATCACCCATGGAAGTACAGGCAGCCGGTGTGATATGAAGCACATCACTCACGGAAGTCCAGGCAGCCAGTGTGATATGGAGCATATCACCCATGGAAGTACAGGCAGACGGTGTGATATGGAGCACATCACCCATGGAAGTACAGGCAGCTGGTGTGATATGGAGCACATCACCCATGGAAGTACAGGCAGCCAGTGTGATATGGAGCATATCACCCATGGAAGTACAGGCAGCTGGTGTGATATGGAGCACATCACCCATGGAAGTACAGGCAGCCGGTGTGATATGGAGCACATCTCCCATGGAAGTACAGGCAGCCAGCCGGTGTGATATGGAGTACATCGCCCATGGAAGTACAGGCAGCTGGTGTGATATGGAGCACATCACTCATGGAAGTCCAGGCAGCCGGTGTGATATGGAGCATATCACCCATGGAAGTACAGGCAGCCAGTGTGATATGGAGAACATCACCCATGGAAGTACAGGCAGCCAGTGTGATATGGAGCATATCACCCATGGAAGTACAGGCAGCCAGTGTGATATGGAGCACATCACCCATGGAAGTACAGGCAGCCAGTGTGATATGGAGCACATCGCCCATGGAAGTACAGGCAGCCAGTGTGATATGGAGCATATCACTCATGAAAGTACAGGCAGCCAGTGTGATATGGAGCACTTCACTCATGGAAGTACAGGCAGCCAGTGTGATATGGAGCATATCACTCATGGAAGTACAGGCAGCCAGTGTGATATGGAGCACATCACCCATGGAAGTACAGGCAGCCAGTGTGATATGGAGCATATCACCCATGGAAGTACAGGCAGCCAGTGTGATATGGAGCACATCGCCCATGGAAGTACAGGCAGCCAGTGTGATATGGAGCACATCACCCATGGAAGTACAGGCAGCCAGTGTGATATGGAGCATATCACCCATGGAAGTACAGGCAGCTGGTGTGATATGGAGCATATCACCCATGGAAGTACAGGCAGCTGGTGTGATATGGAGCACATCACCCATGGAAGTACAGGCAGCTGGTGTGATATGGAGCACATCACCCATGGAAGTACAGGCAGCCAGTGTGATATGGAGCATATCACCCATGGAAGTACAGGCAGCTGGTGTGATATGGAGCACATCACCCATGGAAGTACAGGCAGCTGGTGTGATATGGAGCACATCACCCATGGAAGTACAGGCAGCCAGCCAGTGTGATATGGAGCACATCACCCATGGAAGTACAGGCAGCCAGCCAGTGTGATACAGAGCATATCACCCATGGAAGTACAGGCAGCCGGTGTGATATGGAGCATATCACCCATGGAAGTACAGGCAGCCGGTGTGATATGGAGCACATCACCCATGGAAGTACAGGCAGCCAGTGTGATATGGAGCATATCACCCATGGAAGTACAGGCAGCCAGTGTGATATGGAGCATATCACCCATGGAAGTACAGGCAGCCAGTGTGATATGGAGCACATCACCCATGGAAGTCCAGGCAGCCGGTGTGATATGGAGCACATCACTCATGGAAGTCCAGGCAGCTGGTGTGATATGGAGCACATCACTCATGGAAGTCCAGGCAGCTGGTGTGATATGGAGCACATCACCCATGGAAGTCCAGGCAGCCGGTGTGATATGGAGCACATCGCCCATGGAAGTACAGGCAGCTGGTGTGATATGGAGCACATCACTCATGGAAGTCCAGGCAGCCGGTGTGATATGGAGCACATCGCCCATGGAAGTACAGGCAGCCGGTGTGATATGGAGCATATCACCCATGGAAGTACAGGCAGCTGGTGTGATATGGAGCACATCACTCATGGATGTACAGGCAGCCAGTGTGATATGGAGCACATCACTCATGGAAGTACAGGCAGCCGGTGTGATATGGAGCACATCACCCATGGAAGTACAGGCAGCCAGTGTGATATGGAGCACATCACTCATGGAAGTACAGGCAGCCAGTGTGATATGGAGCACATCACTCATGGAAGTCCAGGCAGCTGGTGTGATATGGAGCATATCACCCATGGAAGTACAGGCAGCCAGTGTGATATGGAGCATATCACCCATGAAAGTACAGGCAGCCAGTGTGATATGGAGCATATCACCCATGGAAGTCCAGGCAGCTGGTGTGATATGGAGCACATCACTCATGGAAGTACAGGCAGCCAGTGTGATATGGAGCATATCACCCATGGAAGTACAGGCAGCCAGTGTGATATGGAGCATATCACCCATGGAAGTACAGGCAGCCAGTGTGATATGGAGCACATCACTCATGGAAGTCCAGGCAGCTGGTGTGATATGGAGCATGTCACCCATGGAAGTACAGGCAGCCAGTGTGATATGGAGCATATCACCCATGGAAGTACAGGCAGCCGGTGTGATATGGAGCACATCACCCATGGAAGTACAGGCAGCCGGTGTGATATGGAGCACATTACCCATGGAAGTACAGGCAGCCGGTGTGATATGGAGCACATCACTCATGGAAGTACAGGCAGCCGGTGTGATATGGAGCACATCACCCATGGAAGTACAGGCAGACGGTGTGATATGGAGCACATCACCCATGGAAGTACAGGCAGCCAGTGTGATATGGAGCACATCACCCATGGAAGTACAGGCAGCCAGTGTGATATGGAGCATATCACCCATGGAAGTACAGGCAGCCAGTGTGATATGGAGCATATCACCCATGGAAGTACAGGCAGCCAGTGTGATATGGAGCATATCACCCATGGAAGTACAGGCAGCCAGTGTGATATGGAGCATATCACCCATGGAAGTACAGGCAGCCGGTGTGATATGGAGCACATCACCCATGGAAGTACAGGCAGCCAGTGTGATATGGAGCACATCACCCATGGAAGTACAGGCAGCCGGTGTGATATGGAGCACATCACCCATGGAAGTACAGGCAGCCGGTGTGATATGGAGCACATCACCCATGGAAGTACAGGCAGCCGGTGTGATATGGAGCACATCACCCATGGAAGTCCAGGCAGCCGGTGTGATATGGAGCACATCACCCACGGAAGTCCAGGCAGCCGGTGTGATATGGAGCACATCACTCATGGAAGTACAGGCAGCCGGTGTGATATGGAGCACATCACTCATGGAAGTACAGGCAGCCGGTGTGATATGGAGCACATCACCCATGGAAGTACAGGCAGCTGGTGTGATATGGAGCACATCACCCATGGAAGTACAGGCAGCCAGTGTGATATGGAGCACATCACCCATGGAAGTACAGGCAGCCGGTGTGATATGGAGCACATCACCCATGGAAGTACAGGCAGCCGGTGTGATATGGAGCACATCACCCATGGAAGTCCAGGCCGCCTGTGTGATATGGAGCACATCACCCATGGAAGTCCAGGCCGCCGGTGTGATATGGAGCACATCACCCATGGAAGTACAGGCAGCCGGTGTGATATGGAGCATATCACCCATGGAAGTACAGGCAGCCGGTGTGATATGGAGCACATCACCCATGGAAGTACAGGCAGCCGGTGTGATATGGAGCACATCACCCATGGAGTACTAACTGTCCCATTTAAATATGGGACTTTTACCATGTACCCAATACACCTCAAGGCATGTCAAAGGGTAAAGTACAATATTCAACTTAAACAATCAAGTGTAAAGAGCAACAATTTAAAGAACAAGTAACCGTTCAAAGAACATAGCAAAAGCATAATTATTCTATGTTTAAAAAGTTTCAAAGAACATAGTAAAAGCATAATTATTCTATGTTTAAAAAGTAACTTTAAGAATAGAGTAAGAAACAAGCATTCAAACAGGTATGACTAAGAAACAACTATTCACATAATGTATGGCAAACATTACCATTTAAATAAAAGTCTTAGAAATTACCATATAAATAAGAGAGTAAGTTAATAAGTAAGTTACAAATGGCTGTAGAAAAATAACTAACTATGACAACAACTTGAAACCAGTTTATTTTTATACATACATTGTCCCTTTACTATGGGATAGGTGCATTAATGTACATAATTTCCACCAACATTAATGCACTTATCCCATAGTTTTATTAGTCCTCCCAAACCAGCTGCATAAATCTGCGTGCCCGGTTGCCATTTACCTGCCATCCCACAGAACTGTGTGACTTACTTATTGACTCACCCTCGTACCCTTTTCTACCCAACTATGCACTGCTTTATGGGAAATCGCTAGGGGCTAAGTCCACTGAAAACCCACCTTGGCGGGAGACATTTCGCAAATGACGACGAAGTTGAATGTGATGTTTAGAAAACAGGGCATGCAGTTCTATGCAGATGATTTGGGAGGACTGATAAAACGAGGGGATAAGTGCATCAATATTGGTGGAAATTATGCTGAGAAATAAAGGGACAATGTAAGTATAAAAATAAACTGGTTTCAAGTTGTTATCATAGTTAGTTATTTTTCTACAGCCATTTGTGACTTACTTATTAACTAACCCTCATAATAATCCAAGATATTACCATTTAAATAACAGTCCAAGAAATTACCACTGAAACAACAGTCTACACAATTATCATTTAAACAACAATCCAAGAAATTATAGTTTAATCTACAGCCTACAAAATTACCAATGAAAAACAGAGAAAGAAATTACCTTGTGAACAACAGTATTACCATTTAAACAATTGTCCATGCAATTATCATTTGAATAACTGTATAAGAATTTTTAATTTAAACAGTCCAAGAAATTATCATGTGAACAACAGTCTAAGAAATTACCATTTAAACAAGTCTAAGAAATTACCATTGAAGCACCAGTCCAAGAAATTACCATTTAAACAACAGTCTAAAAATTACCATTAAAGCACCAGTCCAAGAAATTACCATTTAAACAACAGTCCAAGAAATTACCATCTAAGCAACAGTTCAAGACATTACCATTGAAACATCAGTCCAAGAAATTACCATTTAAGCAACAGTCCATTAAATTACCCTTTAAACAACAGTCGATGAAACAATCATACACAAAACAAAGTTGAACACACAACCAAGCAAACAACCAACTTACATGACCTCCTGCTGCGCAAGCTGCAACCAGACCAAACTGACCGCCTTCCTTGATAAGTCTATTGGCTGCTGTAGTGACCAGACGCACACCGGTGGCTCCAAATGGATGGCCCAGGGACAGAGATCCACCCCACCTATTCAGCTTGTCCATTGGAGGTGCTCCAGGCTGTGTTAACACATAAATGATTGACAGCTAGTGCAGGTTCATGAAATATGCATTGCAGAAATGTTTTAATAAAGCATAATAAACTTTGGAAGCTGCGGTAGAAAGTAGCTAGATGCTTGCCTCCCATCCTGGTGGTCATGGATTTGAATCCACATTTAATGCACTTTTACAATGGACCTGGGCTCTCAGGTCAACCGAGACTAAAATAAAAGCAGGAAATGTCGCAGAAAGTGAAGGCAGTAGGCCACATATTGACCACATCACCACTGAAGTGTTGACTGGTATATACAAATATAGGTCTAGCACAATATGCCTGATATGCCATAAGGCATGTAAACAAGGTTGTTTACTTTTCTATATATTGAGCTTTGTTAAAGCTAACAGATGCAACTACATGCTGTTATCATTATTCAGAATCCTAATGGATCACATGAAGCTGGTTCCTTTCACTTCTAGGTTACTCATGGTCAAACCAACTGATGGATTCTGTTAATCTCATGACTTTATCCAACACACAATGGGCATTTATCAACTGAATGATTATCCAGAATTGGTATAATAAAACTTGGGACAGATCAATCAGCAGTAGTTAAAGAATAAGCATGCTGACTGTTCTTGATTCTGAATACCCTACACTGTCCCTGCATGTAATCCTGACTACTAAAGCTATGAGTGATACCAGCTTCTAGCTGTATAAGACAAGTTATGGATCTCTAAGCCAGCATGAAGCAGATGGTCATGTTTGGCCCATTCTGTCTACTGATTGTTTATCTTGATATTGCCACAACTGCTGCCCTCAAAGCTGGCAAATAAGATCTCCCATCACCACTGAATGCCCTTGTGTTACCAGGACCCCGAAAGTGAAAATAAAGAATAGTAACACTGTAGACCTCCTATAGTTAGGTGACTAAAGAGGGTTGGTCTGAGACTAGCTATCTCACACCTTTAAAACAGCCAACGACATGAATTAGCCTACAAAGAGTGTGGTATGCATGGTTGTAGGGCTATACTCCAACAGACATCTCAAAGAAGAATTACCATTGAATCTTGCTTGACCAAAGCAGTAGATTCCGCTTCAAGCCTTTCAGATCTGAAGTGTGCATTGGATCTGGTTTGCTTTCTTTAGACAGAATTCCATTCAAGGTTACAGGGTCTTTCCATCAAGCAATTATTACAGGGTCTCTCCATCAAGCAATTACTGGATACTGGTCAACAGAAGTGATGCCAGGAAACATGGAACACACTCATTAACACCTCCCATGTCAGATATCAAAGTGCATGGATGCTAACAATCTCTCTCAAAAGCTGGTTGGACACACATTGAACTTTGAGTCTGTAAATGCTCTATATAGAATAGCTGTAAAAATCTAGTAAATAATTTTTTTTTAATATCTAGGCCACACTTTTACATCTCATGGAAGATGTGACAGACAAAAAAATAACAAACGAATCACTGTATCCAAGGATTCTTTCACTAGAATAAGCAACATCAGGAAAAATAGAAAAATATCACAAGCACAAAAATGTTGCTTAAGGAAAGGTTATATGTGACAAGTTCTTGTGTATAGAAATTCATCTCTTTTCCAGTTGGGTTCACTCTCTCTTCACAGCCTCAATGTCAAACACAGTTTCATTTAATTTCCAACTCCCCTCTCCCCCTATCATTAGTGTGATTTGCAAACTGATTTTTGGTGATTCATTCATTGTGTTTAGAAATGAATGTTGTCAATAAGTAATTAAATATGAGGTCAGTATGGCCAAAAGGATAAGAAAACTCACTCTTAATATCTCTACACCTTCATTTAAGGCTAAGATGTTGACTTCTCATCCTTGGCTTGGGTGCGTAAATTACAAGTTCCTCAGAACTCAAAACTGGTCCACCTGATGATAGGGAACTAGTAATAGGGAAAGCTAGTCCGCAAGCAAACATCAGTCCAATGCACTCTTTAGTAACAACTATTAGCAGTAATAGCATGAGTGTGGACTATGTTTGAGTTCATAGTGTTAGCTACATATCCTTTACAGGATGTTGCAGTCAACCCCAACATTTTTTGCTGTTGTGACCTCTTGGCAAGTTTACATTCAGTAGTTTGCCCCTGCTTTCTGAACGACCGGCACCCATACCATTTCATAAAAATCCAATGCAAGGTGGTCTGCTGCCAAATCGCTGCGTTTCGAACACGGGCTTGCAGGACGTTCGTAATCCCTTCGCCACTGAGTTATAATGAGCCGCTAAGAATTTTAACACTAGATAGAATTTCAACACTTCTACACTGTTCACAAGAACTGCATCATAAGTTCAAAGTGCACGAACAAAAAAATAATGAACTGATGAAGAAACAAGAAGCAGTGGAGAAATTCATGGACAGAGAAGAAAACAGAGGGTCAAGCACTGACAGCTGCAGGTGCTACAAAAACACTCATCAAGGCCACAAGGAAATATCTGTATGGGACATATGAACAGAGACGGGCACGCTAGCGAAGTTGATAGCACACTTAACTGGCAATGTCATGAGGCACCGTCAGGCGCGGGTTTGGCACTTGAGCTGCTCACCTGACTGGTCACAGTGAGGCAAACACTGGCCACCTCCTCCTACTTAATCTTTTTTTTTTTTTGCATATCCTTTTTCACAGGACATCGCAATCAACACCAGCTTTTCTGCTGTTCTGATCTCTTGACAAATTTACGTTCAGTAGTTTGCCATTGCTTTCTGAACCGATACCAATGAGAAACAAACGCAACGCGGTCTGCTGTCATATCGCGCCCAGCTGTGTTTTGAACGTGGGTATACGGGATGACAAACCGCGTCCGTAACCCATTCACCACGGAGACCAGCCTACTTTACTTACTCTAGGCCTACAAAAAGTAATGGTGCTATCACATCATAGACCCATACCAGGAAACTTGTATAGGACAATTTTTTTAAATATCAACATAAGAGATGTACAAGTTAAATTGTTATGTTGAAAATATTAGGCATGAGAAGCAAGTACAGGCAGAGTCAAACATACACAAGGCTTAAGCTGCTGAGCAACAAAGAATGATAAAACCAATCATCATCATCCAGTGCCTTGTCGGCTGACATGGGTGATCATTAATTTAATTTTGTTGCGTATCCCTTACGGGACGTTGCAGTCAACACCAGCATTTTCAGCTGCTGTTGATATACTAGGCAAGTGTTACGTTCAGTAGTTTGCCATTGCTTTCTGAACGACCGGCCCCTATACCTTTTTCAAAAAAAACCAGCACCGCCGTGTTTCGAACCCGGGTATACGGGCTCACAAGCCGTTCGCGTTCGCAAGCCCTTAGCCACAGAGACCGGTATGCCATACCTCTCCACAAATTACGATCTCCGGCATCATGGATCAATTTGTGTGTTGACTCCCTTTCGTGCCATGACACAAGACTGTCAAGAATCTTCTCACGCTGTCTTCCTCTATCTCTCTGTCCGCAAATCTCTCTGGTTGTCACATGTTCCAGTATTTGTCTTCTCATAATGTGGCCAAAACATTATGTGTGCCTCTTTCCGATGTTTGTGATAAGTTGTCTTTGCAACTCAGCTTCCCTTAAAATGTCCTGATTGCTCATTTTGGCTGTCCAATTATTGATAATAATAAAACCAATACCAATTTATTAAAATATCAGACATCAGAAAATACTGGGCAGACATTGTCACCAATATCTGCTTCAGACCTTGCCTCTGAAAAAGGCTGCATACTGCCATCTTGTTGCATGCTGTATCTTTACACAGAAGTCTTACACTAATCAAGTGAATAATCAATTATGTTTTCTCATTATGAAATACTAAACAGTAAATATTTAACTGACATTAACATTACAACTGTGAAACAGTTTACCTTTGATGACAATCCCATGTATTTCTGTGCAAAGAAATCTGAATCCAGAGCCTTCATGTTTGCCAGAATCTGACCCTGTATATAACAGACCAAACATATGCAACTAACAATTCATCACAATATATTGACATTTCAATGCTTCTACATTCTAAGAATTTAAACTGTCTGTCATGTCATCTACTGCTTATAGTACCTTGCAGTGTAGGACAGGGGGGGTCTTGAGCCTAAGAAATTCAGGCTACATGGCTAGTGCAGTTGCCGTAACCTGTGCAGATTAGGGTTTTCTTTTTTCCCCCGACAGAAAAAAAATCCATGCCTTACCGAGAATTCGAACTCAGGTTTCCTGAAGGAGAACCTGGCCTTCTTAGCCACTCAACTAGCCGCTAAAAATTTTAACACTGGCTAGAATTTCACTTCTATATTGTCAGAACTGCATCACTGGCTGTAATTTCAACACTTCTACATTGTCAGAACTGCATCACTGGCTAGAATTTCAACACTTCTACATGGTCAGAACTGGATCACTGGCTAGAATTTCAACACTTCTATATTGTCAGAACTGGATCACTGGCTAGAATTTCAACACTTCTACATGGTCAGAACTGGACCTCACTGGCTAGAATTGCAATACTTGTTGAAGAAAAGTTGTAATTCTAATAGTGCAGAAATAAGAAAATATATTAAAATCAGTAACAATTTGGTAATAAAATTGTAAGGTGTATTTTCAGCAATAATACACAGAGTTGTAATTCTAGAACTTGCCTAAGTAATTCTCCACCATTACCACACACAAATTAATTACTTACAGTAAGTGGCAGGAAAGACAAACAGTAAGCGGAATGAAAGATAAACACTTAGATAAAATGACAGGAAAGACAAACATCAGATGACAGGATAGATAAACACTTACAGTAAGTGACAAGAAAGACAAACATTTACATCAAATGACAGGATAGATAAACACTTACAGTAAGTGACAAGAAAGACAAACATTTACATCAAATGATAGGATAGATAAACACTTACAGTAAATGACGGGATAGATAAACACTTACAGTAAATGACAGGATAGATAAACACTTACAGTAAATGACAGGATAGATAAACACTTACAGTAAATGACAGGATAGATAAACACTTACAGTAAATGACAGGATAGATAAACACTTACAGTAAATGACAGGATAGATAAACACTTACAGTAAATGACAGGATAGATACACACTTACAGTAAATGACAGGACAGATAAACACTTACAGTAAATGACAGGATAGATAAACACTTACAGTAAATGACAGGATAGATAAACACTTACAGTAAATGACAGGATAGATAAACACTTACAGTAAATGACAGGATAGATAAACACTTACAGTAATTGACAGGATAGATAAACACTTACAGTAAATGACAGGACAGATAAACACTTACAGTAAATGACAGGGCAGATAAACACTTACAGTAAATGACAGGACAGATAAACACTTACAGTAAATGACAGGATAGATAAACACTTACAGTAAATGACAGGATAGATAAACACTTACAGTAATTGACAGGATAGATAAACACTTACAGTAAATGACAGGATAGATAAACACTTACAGTAAATGACAGGACAGATAAACACTTACAGTAAATGACAGGATAGATAAACACTTACAGTAAATGACAGGATAGATAAACACTTACAGTAAATGACAGGATAGATAAACACTTACAGTACATGACAGGATAGATAAACACTTACAGTAAATGACAGGATAGATAACCACTTACAGTAAATGACAGGACAGATAAACACTTACAGTAAATGACAGGATAAACACTTACAGTAAATGACAGGACAGATAAACACTTACAGTAAATGACAGGACAGATAAACACTTACAGTCAATGACAGGATAAATAAACACTTACAGTAAATGACAGGATAAATAAACACTTACAGTAAATGACAGGACAGATAAACACTTACAGGTAAATGACAGGATAAATAAACACTTACAGTAAATGACAGGATAGATAAACACTTACTCTAAATGACAGGATAAATAAACACTTACAGTAAATGACAGGATAGATAAACACTTGCAGTAAATTATAAGACAGATAAACACTTACAGTAAATGACAGGATAGATAAACACTTACAGTAAATGACAGGACAGATAAACACTTACAGTAAATGACAGGATAGATAAACACTTACAGTAAATGACAGGATAAATAAACACTTACAGTAAATGACGGGATAGATAAACACTTACAGTAAATGACAGGACAGATAAACACTTACAGTAAATGACAGGATAGATAAACACTTACAGTAAATGACAGGATAGATAAACACTTACAGTAAATGACAGGATAGATAAACACTTACAGTAAATGACAGGATAGATAAACACTTACAGTAAATGACAGGATAGATAAACACTTTCAGTAAATGACAGGATAGATAAACACTTACAGTAAATGACAGGATAGATAAACACTTACAGTAAATGACAGGATAGATAAACACTTACAGTAAATGACAGGATAAATAAACACTTACAGTAAATGACAGGATAGATAAACACTTACAGTAAATGACAGGACAGATAAACACTTACAGTAAATGACAGGACAGAATAAACACTTACAGTAAATGACAGGATAGATAAACACTTACAGTAAATGACAGGATAGATAAACACTTACAGTAAATGACAGGACAGATAAACACTTACAGTAAATGACAGGATAGATAAACACTTACTCTAAATGACAGGATAAATAAACACTTACAGTAAATGACAGGATAGATAAACACTTACAGTAAATGACAGGGCAGATAAACACTTTCAGTAAATGACAGGATAGATAAACACTTACAGTAAATGACAGGATAGATAAACACTTACAGTAAATGACAGGATAGATAAAACACTGCAGTAAATGACAGGATAGATAACCACTTGCAGTAAATGACAGGATAGATAAACACTTACAGTAAATGACAGGGCAGATAAACACTTACAGTAAATGGCAAGATAGAACAAACACTTATGGCAAACAACAGCAAAAAACACAGGATATGACAGGAAAGACAATGACATCAAAAGAAAGGACAGATAAGTTTACAGTAAATGACAGGACAGACAAACACTTATGGTAAATGCCAGCAAAAACACAGGAAATTACAGGAAAGACAAACAACGGCATCACATGACAGGACAGATAAATACAGTAAACGACAGGACAGACAAACACTTACAGCAAATGCCTCATGGTACTCAAACACGTCAATATCACCAAGAGTTAGCCCTGCTTTCTTCAGGATTCTGGGAGTGCCATATGCCGGGCTTTACAGTGGAAAAAAAAACTGAACATAATGAAATGAGTACAGTAAGTTTAGATAGTTACTACAAACAAACTAACCATGGTAGTGCAGAGGCTATCATGTTTGCCTGTCAACCCTGAAGTCATAAGTTCACATCCAGGCACATTTTAAAAATTTACCTTGGCTACCAGGTCGACTCAGCCTAAAATGACTAACAGGAAGTGTTCCGGAAAGTAAAGTATGACAACATCCTGCATCGAATATTGATTAGTCTATACAAATATGGGACTAGAATCATATGTCCAATGTGCCACAAGGTGTGTACAATTATCCTTTACTTACTGAGACTACAAAGACAATTCTAGGTGGATCCAGTCTAAAATGGGTACCAAGAAATGTCTTCGGACACTAAAGGAAAACTGGCATGATATTGGCCAATTGGTCCATACAAATATGGATTTAGTACTATATACCATGAGGCCAGAAAACTGTTTTTTTTATAGTTATAGTTTATCTACTTTTACAATAAACAATATATAGTTGTCTCAATTCTTGAGAAATTTTGATAATGTTAATAGATGGACTGTTTTATAGAAAACGAAATATGCTTACAACAAAGTCAATGTAATACTTTATTACAACAAAATCAGTCAGATAACATTGATTAAAACACACCAAAGGATTCCTTAAACAAATGTGTCTATAAGTTGAAATTGTATCAAGTTCCAGTATTTTCTTAGCTTTTATTTTTTATTTTTATTTTTGCGCTCATCCGCTTTGAATTCAAGCGTAGTCAATACACACTACTTATTAACAGTGTCCCTCGCCATAAGGCGAATCCACCATGACTTCAGAGGTACTTGTAATTTGCATCCCCAAGTCAAGGTCAACATTCTAGTCAAACTGTCCGGTGAAGGAATTTAATCCATTACCTCGGCGTCAGCACACCGGATGTTTAAGAGCACATGTTCTTATTCATTTGTCCATTCTGACCTACCTTAGTTTTTCTTATTTCATTTTCAAAATCACAAAAATATGTTAATTTCCCAGAAACATATCATTAAGTAACATATAAAATATGGTTTACAAGGAGCACACTTCATCTGGATAGCTTAACTCATTAACTACTTGGTTTTTAAAAATGCTGTAACAGAAATATCTTACTTAGAGTTTTCAATCAGAGACTGTCTATAATTTTAACTGCAGTTTTATCAACTTTCACAACCTACTTTCACAGTATTTTTCCTTATATTTGAAAAGAAATCTTGAAAAATTCACCACTTATGTTTCATTATTTTTTCCAACTGCATGAAGTATGGCACTGTTAGTGTTTATGGTTGTTAACAGCTGACAATGTCATGACTTTTTTGCCACTATGAAAGTTTCAAAACCAGTTGTCGCGTTGCTTCTGTGTAAAGGTAACCCCATGAAGGATACTGCTGTTGAGATGGAAAGTGCTAGAAAATGATATACTCTAGCAACCAGAACTATGAAGTGGGAGGCTAATTACCTTCCTATCACTTCCTTCTCTGAATATCATCTATTTTGTGAGTCAACCCCAGAGCAGTACAGGTCAGAAAAATTAACCTTGCTTCCACTGTGGATTGAATCTGAAGCACTGTCTTGACAGTCTAGTGTGCTAACAACTATGCCACATCATCTCCATTATTAATTTCCCCATGATAAACTACAAGAGGAAAATACTAAACAAAAGAAAAAACCATTCTACACCATGGGGAAAATATTAAACTACAGTCAGGTGAAACCATATTAACCAACAGGGGGGAAAGCATACTAAACTAAGATGGCTGGAAAGGGTGGGGGAAATACTGAACTACAGCAGGAAGTTGGTGGAGGGAGGAATCATACTAAAATACAGGGGGGAACCATACTAAACTTATCATCTTCATTATCATCATGTGACAAATTGGGAGATGTTCATGTCTCTCCACAGATCTCAATCCATGGTGTTCTGGATCAATTCTATTGATGGTACTCCTCCATGACCATTTATCATTCTCTGTCTGCCTCTGTCTCTTCTACTTTCCAGTCTTCAAGATGTTCTGCAGTGCCCTTTTCTCATTACATGACCAAAGACCACTTGTTTGTCTCTTTCTTTTTGCTATACATAATGTAATACCTTCATTAGCCTCTTCCAGGCATTTTTACTAGGTGCTACAGAGAAACTACAGGGGGATAACCAGACTAAACTACAGAGGGGAAAAACTATGCTAAATTACAAGTTGGAGGATAAAACCATATTAAACTTCATATCATCAAGCTCAATGCCTGTTACTGGAGAGCTAAGTAACATGTTCAAGCACCTGGAAACTCATAAATTATGCAGTTCAGACCTATACAACTGTTCTTAAAGATAAAAAGACAATAATACCCTAGAAGAAGTTGATCTTTTGGATCTTGTGCAACATAGAGGAAGTCCCTGAGATAAGCTTTCGGCTTGTACCCCATTGCTATGGCTTTTTCTTCGGACATGATCAAACAGGCAGACGCACCATCAGTCTGTAAATACAAGTAATATAATATTAATGAGATTAGAATACATCACCACTGAGTGCTGATTTACTTACAAATATGATAGCTGGCACCATTTACCCAATATTCCTGATGGCATGAAATGGGGTCCATCACTTTGCTTTTTTACATTCTTGACTACACCACTCATGCTTTTATGTAGTCGCCAGAACAATTTCAGTGACTTGTCTGTGCTTACTCTTTGACACACCTCTGCCCATTTTTTGCTTTTAACCACCTTGACCAGTTTTTTTAAATAGCTTACTTTTGTGTGCATCTCTCTTTCTAAGTGCAAGCAGGGACTAGGATGACCAGCTCTGTTCTTCTTGGCATTTTGCCATCTCCTTACAGCACTACGCTTATCCACCCAAGCCTTCTCCACCTCGAAACTCCACCATGGTGGCTGCTCCCAGCTTTTTTTCCTGCCCTGAAACGTTCTGCGCTTGTCACGTCTTATTTTACTCACCACATCTTGCCCTGTAGTGTCATACTGGAACGTCTTTACCTTTAGCTTGTGCTGCCTGGTTCTGCCTTTCTCCACCAATATGCTGCAAGGGTGGTGGTCGCTGCCATGGTGTCCTAGGACACCCCATCTACACACTGTAGTGAGTGAAGGTGAAACTAGCGCCAGATCAATAGCACTGTCCTCATCGCCTGGACGGCTTGCTGTCCTGGTGACACAGCCACTGTTGATACAAACCAGGTCGATGGTTTCCAGTGCAGTCTCTAGCTCCTCCCCTTGTGTATTTGAGGAAGTGTTTCCCCATGATCTGCCTTTAGCGTTGAAGTCACCACAGAAATAACATTTCTCTCGTGGCCTAATATGCCACTTAAGCACTGCCACTTCTGGGCGTCCATACTCGCATTGCGGGCATAAACATTAACCAACACGAATGGTATACTGGAATGAACTCTCAACGCCTGTATTTGTATATCGTCACTGTCCCAACTGGACATGTCTAGCTCTGACGCCACCATGCTGTCGCGAACAAGAATCGCCGTTCCCAGATGTCGTCTGTTGTAGAAACATTTGAAGCCGGCAATTCGGAGTAGCTGATCGCCCAGTCTCGTCTCCTGGAGTGCTACAATGTCGTTCCTGTAAACTAGGGTTTCTAAAATAGAGCCCCGTTGTTTTACACTGGCACAGTTCCAATATAGAATACGGATGTTCCTGAGTCCTAGACGGTGACACTTGAGTCTAAAGCGTCTCAAACCACCGTGCTTACCTTGTTTCTTTGTCCCTGCGCGGCTACCAACGCCGCTTCGTTATGTTGACTGCTGACCGCTTCCGAAAAAACACGTTCTTTCCGCCATGTTGAAAAAACGTAAACACAGACTGCGGAGAACCACACACGCTACTGAAAATTCACTCAAGGATGGCTTCGCTCGATGCACGAACTCCGTAGCACCCGCGCAGATCTTGAGTAGAAACTCCTAAAAAATCATTACAATACAAGATGTGGTGGGTTGACAGCCATTCTCAACAAGGTCTAGACGTGTGTCAAATCATTGAACTAATCTCTATGCTAGTTAGTTAGTCACGGATCCAACTTCACAGCAACGGACCGTCCCCATTATGCTCCGTTCCTGTGACAGTGAATATCACACAAGATGCTCCTCACTGCCCAATGTGAAAAGTGGAACAGACAAGAGTCTCGGCAAGCCAACAGTCCATACAGGTACACTCTGCATAATGCAGCCAAGAGTGCCAACACAAAAGTCTTCCATGAAAAATACAGTTCATCATCTCTATGCTAGTTCTTCTCAAACATTTCAATAGTCCTGCAAATTTATTTTCTCAGAAAATAATGATCATTCAGTTTATGAACTCCGTAGCACAGCCAAGATCCAGATGTGCGTTTAAATCATCATGTGCCTTGCCGATAAGCATGTGCTGTTATAAGCCATCTCACCGGATCACCAGAGTGTACAATATATAAATCACACAAGCTATATACATTCATTTGTGGCAGCTTTTCTTATTGTTTTTTTTAAATGTTGCCAAGGCAGCAACCTGTTTGATTTGCTCTTTCCAACTTCCAACTACTGAGGAATTTTTTTATGTGCAAAGTGCACACGGTTCCTTCCAGTGTTTTGCCCTTGCCAAGATTCTTTTTGTGGTATCTATTGAAGGAGACTTATGTAGCTATCTGTGTGCAATGAAAGTGGTCCTTGATCAAAAACAATGCTATTTCAATAAATAGCAACAATCAATGTAATACTAAACTGTAATCTGTAGAAATTCTTCACTGGGAACAAGAGAATAAACCAATAACAAGAATTTAATGCATAATTAGACAAAATGTCTAACTCAAAAAGATTGGGAATTGATGAAATACCAATAGAACAAATAAAGTATACACATAATGGCCTAAAAGGCATCCGGTTTCATTATATTCATATCGTAGACCACAGTCAAATGTGTCCAACTGAATCCTTATAGCAATACCAAAAATGCCACACACAATAATATGTGAACAATATCATGCCATAAGCGTGATGTCACATGTCTCAAAAAACAATGCTATGTCTCAAAAAACAATGCTAATGATAATCCAGCAAAGAATAAAAAACAGCACTAAAGAAGCACTAAATGAAACTCAGTATGGATTCTGAAGGGGATAGGGAACCAGAGATACAATTGGTACTTAAGATTATTAAAAGAAAGAATTATCACGCATGCAAAGAAGTCTGTTAATATGATTCACTGATTACACAAAAGTCTTTGACCAGATATCCTGGAATAAACATTTTGAAATCCTAGAACAAATGAGGATAGAAAAATCAATCCTGAGATTGATCTACAATTTATATATTGCACAGGACACAGAATCAACATCCGTTAGAAGAAGTGAATTAAGGATGTTTGCTATTCCCAAGACATTTTAAGACGACCAAGTCATATTAGGAAAAAGCAGAACAATTACTCCATTAATCATTTAACAAAATAAATAAAATCAATAATGTACTGTATGAAAAAAAATGCCAGGAAGACAAACACAATGTTAATAGCCTGGATCCCTCAAGCACTACAGCTCAAATTAGAAGAACAAAACACAGAACAGGTAAGTAAATGAGCCAAACTGTAAAGACAGGCACCTAATGTGCGAAGAAATTATAATTAGAATCGTGATGGCAAATAAGAGGGCATTTAGAGGAGAAAACAAAATTCTAACTTCATAGAATATACATCTTGAATTTGACCTACAGAAAATTATTGTATCTGGTCAATTGCATCATTTGGTTCTGAATTACAGACAATTAATCAATGTGATGAAGAACTCATAGAGGCATCCAAGATGTGGTGTTATAGAAAAATGGCAAAGTGGAAGGTTTTAAAAACTGATAAATAACAAGTTGTAGAAAATATAAAAGAACAAAGAATATTTTTTAAAGTAATCAGAATGTGAAGACGCCTATGGCTTGGTCACAACCTAAGACATGACGAAACACCAAAACGGCACAATACTATGTAATAGAGGAAAGCATAGACCAAGAACACCATTTATAAAGCAAACACACAGATCTATAAATCTAGGTATATTTGGAATTAAAGAGAGCAACACAAAGCAGACGACTATAGAATCGAATTATCAAGCAGCTTCATGACCAGCCCAAGAGCTGAAATAATTGATGATGGTGATGAGGTTACCACTAAGTGATAACTGCTTCATAAGCAACCTTTATTTTTCAGTCCAGGAAAAAAAATCCAGTCATAGCACACACCACAAATAATATGGATGACATAATGAAAACAAACACATGTAATGCTGAAAGAGCCTGAAAAATATAAGCTAACCAAATGACAAAACAAAGAAACAACAATAGGGATGGTAGAAAGGAAAGAAGCAATTTCCTTACGAGGAAAGAAGCATTAGCTGCAGTGACTGTGCCGTATGGTCTGATGAAAGCAGGCTTGAGTTTACTCAGCTGTTCAAGGCTGGATGGTCGAATGCCATTGTCCTTCGTCACAGGCTCATCAATACCTGCAAGAAAACAAACTGTAATGGACAGTTTTGTTCCTCACTACATTTATTTTAATAATAATTTAATATTCTGTGAACAAACAAAAGGTACAGGTAAACATATGGCAGTCACTGCCACTGGGGGATTGACGTGTTAGACCATCTCATATTCTAGACCATGGCATAATGAGATGGGATGGCCAGTTTGCTTCCTTGCCACATTTCCTTTCCAGATAATTCTCAGACAATTTTGCATACTCAGACAATTTTGAATACTAAGTTAACTCCGCCATTACCGTCTTTGGACAACAATCACCGTCAAACTAATATCCCATCTGCGGCTGACTCGGTCATAGGATTATTAATCTGAGCCAGGTAATGGACACTAATATAACCTTTCTTCTGAGGTTGAAAAGGGTAGGGGGTAATGCTATAATGGAATGGAAATCTATGATGCATCAATTGTATGAGGCTGAACACCAGAGCTGTGCTGACTGGAAGACATTCTGCCTCTGCTGGATACAGAATCCATATCACCGTCTTGGTATACTGTCTTGTTACAACAATCTTGGCAAGTTAACAATGTTACTTCTGCTCTTATTATATATTACGTACAGCTTTATTTATAGTATGAAAAAGTAAAGAACCATTATTACACATCATGGGATGTATCCATCACATAGTGTTGTCCCCATACTTCTACAGGCTGGTCAGCACTCAACCGGTGATGTGGTTAATATTGTGCCGGCCACCTTTACTTCCCAGGATATTTCCTTGTTCCCACTGTAGGCTGTATCCATCTGAAAGACCAGATCCATTTTTTTAACATTTACCTTGGTGTGAACTGAACACATGACCACTTCAAGGGACATTTCTTTGTTCCCATTTTAGGCTGTACTGATACGGAAGACCAGATCAATATTTTTTTTATCTCCCTTGGTGTGAACTGGCAATATGACCACCTGGCCAGCAAGAAAGATGAATATTATGGACACTGGTAATAAAGAAAGCTGGCCCACATGCACTGATCAGTCCAGAGTGGACTTCGCTTGAGTTCAAGCGAGCGAAAGAAGACATACAGATTATCATGTGTCTACTCCATATCACACAGATGACGAATAAAGATAGATAAGGGTCAAATACTAGTAACTGTAAATGTCCAGCTCTTAAGTGATGACACTACATGAGGAAGAAGAAAGCAAATTCCTCAAAACAGCAAACTTTCATTTCACTGTGACTCAATAGAAGTGAATTTTTGTCCACACTCAGACAAATGATAATATCATGGAAGATTTGGGAAGGCTAAATTGGTCAACAAATACTGGGAAGAAATCAGATGTGTCTGTAAAAAGCCACAAATATTGCAGCTCTTCTGTAAACAGATATGACGCAAATACCATCAATCCATACAACAACCAACACACAAAAAAACAGAAAACAAATACAGAACAAGAGCTATAGCCAAATATCCTGGAAGAAACAAATGAGTGAGGAAAATGCTTCAAGCATTACAATAGAAAAGACTTGTCATGGCTTGGCTATGTGATACAGCATGAGAATCAAGAGAAAGAATGGCAGAGAAAACACAACCCTTGAAAAGTGAACACAAGAACAGCCTAGGAACACATCTATTACCTAAGTGTTCTACTGAAGACATACACAACATTTAAGTGACCTGTTCAGGGCGGACACAACTAGAAATGTGCCACACACCTCCTAATCCTTTGTAAAATAAATATTTAACCTCCACACAAAACAAGGATGACAAAGTCAAAGTAAGGATGCAAGCGTCAATGCACAGTGAAAGGTTGTTGTGAGGATAGCCTTCAAAAAGAAGCCCAGCTGGTGGAGGTAAGTTGAGATACAGTCAGCAAGACCAGGAAATTGCTGCTGCTGGGCAGGCTATTATTTTACTGCATTGTGCCGCTGAACGTGTTGCATGGAGGGCAAACATCAGAAATGGAATAAAGACAAAGGAGAAAATTATTGCAGATAAGTCACACACCGAGCGTGTGAGACGTAAGATGGTGCATGATGGTGGAAATTACCACGTGTTCACATGCACCCACTGACATTTACAGCGCACATTGGCCTTATCAGTCACATTTGCTACCGCCATAGGTAAAAGTTATTATGCCTTTTTAAAGCACAAACTATCGTCTGTCAAGACGGCAAGGTGCCAATGTGTGTGTGTGCAGGTCATTATAGTAACTGCTTGACAGGAAATAAGGAAGGACTGCAATAGAGAGAGTACTTTAATAATGTAATAAAGGATGTCATTGTACTTTCAAAAATGCTTCTAGATAGTGCAGATAATAATTGATGGATAAGAGGACATGTGGATGGCTGTATTCATTAAATGATTTAAAAAAAAACAAGTGGATCAATAGAGGCAGAAAGAGCAAACGTATTTAGGCACTTAATTTTGAGTAAATTGTTGTATGTATGTTTGTGAACAGAGGGACCATTCTACTCAACATAAATGTTTGTGACTGAGTACTGTTATGCACTTTCTTTGAGAATTGTGTTCAATGCAACTAACATTAACTGTTCCAGCCCTTCTGAATGACTGATGACAACTTCTGTGGACCTCAATGCATCAGGATAAGTAATTGTTTTTCTTTTTCGCCGCTCTCTTTGAACTCAAGCGTAGTCATTATACACATGCTATTACTTCTAATGCAATGGACTGATTTTAGCGTGTGGATTAGCTTTCCCTATTACCAGTGTCCCTCGCCAACAGGTGAAACCACCCCGACATCAGAGTTACTTGTAATTTACATCCCCAAGTCAAGGACAAGTCAACATTTTATTCCAATTGACCCATGTAGGGGTTTAACCCACTACCTCGGCATCACCACACTGGACACTTATGAGCCAACGCTCTTATCCATTCTGCTGACCTACATAAGCCTGAAAAACAGCCCAAGGACTGAAAAACTGGATGATAATGATCATGATTTCTAAAAACTGTTCTCACCTGGCACTTTGTAATCCAGCCTGTCACTCAACAAACCCTTCTCAGTTGCTTCCTGTGCTAGAGTATGAGATCGTATGGCAAACTCATCCTAGAAATAAATGAATTTCTTCAGAATCCTTGTCCCAACACATCTCTGCAAAGTGCTGCTGGCAGCATTAATTTATATTATATCTTAAAGTCTTGTGTTTTATGTTTTGAATAAAGCAGTGCACCAAGCTGATTTTCAAAGATAATGTATTATGAATGCAATTAAACATGGAGCAAGCAAAATTCATTGGAACCCATTTATTTATGGGTTTTTGGAGTCATAAGAACACAACACTGTCAGTTTTGAGTTTTTCACTCTTGTACAATTTTAATAATCCAGTATTGGTGATCGTTGAGTTCTATCCAAGCAAGTAAACAGGCATATTCTAAGAATACTCGTAAGCTCTCATGTGGTGTATGCAAATTATTGGTGCTGATTTCCAACCATCGCATGGAAAATTACTGTAACTCTCTTGCAAATCTTGCAGTGTGCAACGTTTGTGATCCTTAGCAGAATTCATCACAGCTGAGATCATGGTTAATATGTCTATGTTGACTAGAATAATGTCTGTTTCAAGAATGTCCAGTTGAAGAGAGGTCTTGGCTGGTATGATGATTGACTCTCGTACATGAGACTCTGTATCTCAATCTATTGGATAGACTTGTAATACGAGATCATCATCATCAGCTTCATGCGTCACGCCAATAGACGTAGGGGTAATAGTTCACAATTTCACAAGATCACAAGTCTTAGATCTAGTGTGTGGTTTTCCATGATTATGACATTATCTATTTGTCTACCCCTAGCTCTTTTCCCATCAAATTTAACAGTTGTCACGATATTGTGAAGTTTATTTCACTTCATAATGGTCTCCGTGGCCAAAGGTTTGCGAATGCGGTTCGTGAGCTGGGTACCAGGCGTTCGAAACTCAGCTGCGACCGATTTGTGCAGCAGCTCATGTCGCGTTGTGTTATAACGTGTTGGTATGGGAGCCGGCCGTTCAGAAAGGAATGGCAAACTACTGAATGTAAAAACTTGCCTAGTACATCAACAGCACCAGAAAGATGCTGGTGTTGACTGCAACGTCCTGCAACACTAATAAACAAAAAAACAAAAAAAAATACCTAAAAAAATACTGACAGTCAATCTGCATCTTCTTTTTCTTTCATTCATTTGAAATTTATTGTCTATATCGGCAATGTTGTCTCTTGTATAAACTTCACCATCTTTTAAGTTCATTCAGTGGTCCATAATTTATCTTCCACTGTTCTTTCTCTAGACCAGAGGTCTTGTTTAGATATATTGTATTCCAGTCTGTCTTAAATTATTTGATCAGCTGTCTGCTGCGCCAATCCATATGTGCACATGGCTGATTTGCCAATCTTGAATTCTGTATATGTGTAATCACCTGTATCCTTTTCTCAGGTGCAGAATAATATGTATTTGTAATTTATTCTGGAGTGTCCATAAAATGGTGATCATATTGTTGGTGGCTTTCTGTTTAACTTGATTATTGTTTTCTTTTGGTGATATGTGACAGGTGCATCAGGTTGCTCTTCTGTTGCTCCTACTTTAGTTAGTTAATCAGCTCTCTTATTTCCTGGCACCCCCAGTGAGATGGTATTCACTGTATGGTGGTGACTTTACGCTGGCTGCCTAGTTCAGATAGTAATGTCTGTTGCACCAGCAATTTCCCAGGCTGGAGTGCCTCAAGCACTGATTTGGCATCTTACAATAGCACCACATGCTGCGTACCATGGTTGATTTTCAGTATTTTCTCTGTTGCTATCTTGATTGACTGGATTTCTGCATCATAGTTATGGCAGTACTTTCCTGTTGGTACTCTTGCCATGTCCCTAGTATTATTTGGGTATTCTATGTACACTCCCACTCTTCCATTTCTAACAGCATTTTGTGCTGACCCATCTGTGTAGACTCTAATCCAGAGGTCCTGTGGGTATTATTCATCAAGAAAACTGAGAGTGGTTGTTCTGCATCATTTGCTTTTCTTTTCTTCCTTGCCAAATATTTCTTTCACTTTTGTCTGGATTTGCACTGATAGTTTATGTTCCTCTCTCCCTGGATTCGTTCTGGGATAGTTTTCTGGGCGATACCAAATGTGGGTAGATCAGTAGTTTGTCTGCAAAGACTGCTGAATAAAACTGTTTCTTTTCAACTAGGTTTTTAAATCTGTTCTTCATACAGTGGCCTGGTATGTGCTGATGAACTTTTCTGCTTGTCTTAGCATTTTCCATGTGTTTGATTTTGCACTTTATCCAGCTCTAATAGTGTGGTATTTTATGCTGAACATCATGCAGTTTACCCATATTCCAGGTGTGGTCATATGCTGTTAATAAACTTTGCTAAGTATTTTCCTGCTGGCTCCCCATGTGATTCTACTTGGTTTTCTCAGGATGGCAATTTTTCTTCTAGCTTTTTCTGCTGTTTTGTTGAGGTACTTCCTTCACATATGCCTGTCATCAACATTACTCCGAGATATGTTGGTTATCCTCTTATTTGAATTTATTGCCCTAATCATTTTAGAAAACGGACAGAAAAACTAATGAGCAAGTCCTTCAAGAGACAAATGAAGATCGTAAACTGATTAGAGTCATTAGACGTAGACAGTCAACATGTTTTGGGCATGTTATGAGAAGAAATGAATTGGAGAACTTGGTGACAACTGGCAAGACCGAAGGGAAGAGACCAAGGGGAAGACCGCAAAGTAAATACCCGGATGGACTGGCCGCATGACATGGTTGAGACAGGAACACAGAGCTGAGACAGGAACACAGAGCTGATCCATGACTCTGGTCATCGAGTGAGATGGGAGAACATGACCGCCCACGCTTACCGGCATGGCACATGATGGATGGATGGATGGAATCATTTTAGTGTTTTTGATGGTTTCTTGAATGACTAGCTAATTAATTTTTCTATCCATCAACGGTATGCTTTACATTTTTTTCAGAAACTACATTTCCACTGACAATAGATGTTTTTCAGCATGTCTGCTTTCTGTCAATACCTAAATGATACCAAAACAAATCATGCCATTTTAAGGGTAACAAGTTTCATAACCTTTACTCACCTGCTCCTGTCTCGAAATCTTGAAAGCAGCAGCCAGCCGATCTCCTGAATGTCCCATGGTTTCATTTGTTGAGAACTCCGCCACTGCTGGTAGTTCTGGAATCCAAACGGATGGGCTGAAAACTCTTGACAGAAGCTGCAATTTGGCAGGAATGGTTTTAGCCTTTTGGGAGTCTAGCATAATTTTCCGCATCTTACGGCTGTGCCTGATAGGTACGTCTGACATGAACTCTGCACCTCCAGCAACTACTGTGTCACACTGACCAGCCGCAATGAGGCCAATAGCTGTGGGAAAACAAAACACATCTAAATGGGTAACAAGAAACTAAAATGCTACTTACAATCCATTTAATCTTTTTACATCTGTCTCTTGAAATGACATAGGATGATTTGATGGTATGTGTAGGCTGAAGCTATGGGATTGTGCAATCATGTGCATGGGTGAAGGCAAATATGAGCTTATAGGGCTATGTATAAATGTGTCTTTGTAGAGACAAAAACAAAAAACTAACCATAGGAACACTGAAATTAGAGGCATGGTTGTGAATCTGACTACTTTGGTAACGCTTGTGTTTACATTGGAGTAATACCAGTGAATACAAGTGTTATGTATTTCAAACTCCCAAAAGTCGATTTTTCTACAGGAATCGAAGTACTTTATTGGCGCTTGAGGATTTGCATTAAACTCAGTGGTGACGACATCATAAAATGATACATTTGTTATTTACTTGTTCAGAATATATTCACCAAAAAAAAGAAAAAACATTTAAGGTTTTCATTTGAAGCCCCTCATAATTTGGATATATATATATAGTGTTGCCTGATACTTGACATAATGTATTTTTATTACTTTATTAATGATTTTCCAGCTTTTATGATATTCATAGTTACCTCTCCACCTTCTTCATACAAAAGTGCTGTTGCTATATTCTTATTTCATATGGTGTCGGCAATATTATCTCAAGTGCCTGGCTGACTGGCCTGGGTGATCATACTTCTCCACATCTTGCAATCTCCAACAGCATGCGTCAGTCAGTCAATACTTATCCATCCATTTCAGTAACCACAACTTTACTTCGTTGAACTTACCATTCCTTATTATCACCATTATGTCTGAATCTTTCTGTTCACTCACACATCATAGTCAAAACATTCTGCATGCACATCATAGTCAAAACATTCTGCATGCTTTCATTCAACTGTTGTGTTTGCTGACTGCATCTCTACGTCTGTTCAATCATTATTTACACACAGATTGCCTTCCTCTTCTTCTTCTCTACCTGTCACCTTCCAATGGAGCATAGGAGCTCAACCAACCCGCGCCAAGCACTATGTGGACTTGTTCATGATTGGTTGGACTTCGCAGTTAAGATTCCTAAAGAATTATGCAGCCAGTCCCATACCAACCCTCCTTAGTTGCCTCATATGGCATGTGCATCTCTCTCTGTCTGTCTCTCTCTCTGTCTCTTCGCGTGCATGCACACATTTATACACACATATACATGCAGTTATATTTACTCCTCTTGTCATAGATGCCAGTCCATTGCGAAGGGGTTACAGGCGCGGTTCGTGATCCTGCATACCCATGTTCGAAACACAGCTGCGGGCGATTTGGCAGCAGACCGCGTCGCGTTGGTTTTTTACAAATTGGCATGTGTGTTCATTCAGAAAGCAATGGCAAACTACTGAACATAAACTTGCCAAGAGATCATACAGCATAATATGCTGGTGTTGACTGCAACATCCTGTAAAGGATATGCAACAAATTTAACTTTTGTTGTGTCATAGATAGTTTTCTTACATAAAGATACTGCAAGAGCAGACAATTAGGTCTCATACCTGTTGTGATTGCCTGGTTCGATGAAATGCAAGCCTGTGTCACTGTATGAGCTGGTATTCTTTCAGAAAAACCTGCTCCTAAAGCAGCCTAAAAGAAAATAATTTAAATAAAACATGCATGTCCTAAGTCTCATAGATTTTGTTAAATGACATGTGTTAAGGTGTTTAAATTTGTTTTAGCAGCCTCTGCTGAGATGCCATCTGGACCAGCAACTTTCCCATTCTTCAGAAAAATTGATAGCTTTAATCAATTATTTAGATGGTTAATTGCAATTGATACTCAGCCCTACATCTGCAGTGGGTCGTTTTCTAGGACTAGTCTATTCAGAAGATCCTCAAAGTATTGAGCTGATTTGTTCACTTAATTTTTAATGTTGCTCAGAACCTTCTCATTTCTATTTGTTTTTATCAGTCCACTTGGTTGATTATATTTTCCTACAATCTTCCTGATGGTGTTGTAAAGGTCTCTGAGGTTTTGTTTCGATGCTACTTCTTCTGCCTCTCTTATTAGGTCATCTAAATATTTAAAGCAATGTATTTCATTAGTAAATTTAAACAAAGACATCTAAGTTTAAACACCTAAGTATAGATTTTATCTGTCCTTACCTGCGTTTTAACTTCTTTATTAGCACCTGTGTATTTTTCCTGCCTTTGACTTTCATAGCTCTGGATTTGCCATCTGCTTTCTTACTTTTCTCTTCCTCTTTTTATTCAGGGATTCAGACACTGTTCATGCTCTATGTTTTCATTCACTTCTTCCAAGGACTTCATTTCAAATATAGGAGTTTAGTATGGCTGAATGGATAAGAGCGCTGAGGCAGGGGGTTCAACCACTACACCGGTCAGTTACACTAAAATGTTGACTTCTCATCCTTGATTTGGGGATGTAAATTATAAGTACCTCACAAGATGGAGTGGGTTCACCTAATGACGAGGGACACTGGTAATAGAAAAAGCTAATCCACATGCAAAATTCAGTCCAGTGCTACTAGAAGTGGCGTGTATGGACTAAGCTTGAGCTCAAAGCAAGTAAGCAAATAAAAATGCTTTTAGCCTGCTGCCAGAAGTCTGGTCCTTATTTGAGCCTAACCATAAACTGTTACTTAGTTTCTTGATTTCTGTTGATATCCTACATTGTACTGGTTTCTGTGCACAAGTATTTTTATTTATTTTCAGCTTCATTTTACTTATCAGCCCATGGAAATCAATATCTACATCTGTGCCTCTAAAAACTCTTACACCATGTAGAGATGCTCTAAATTTCCTATTTATAGACATATGATTAATCTGACCTTCTATTTTATGCTCTGATGATGTCCATGTTATTTTATGTATTGTTTTATAGGGAAAAACACTTCCACCAATGATGTATACATTCACTGCATAAAAATTGGTGAATAACTCTCCATTTTCATTCATTACCCAGTGTCCGTGTTCTTCCATGATCACTTCAAATCCGGTGTTTTCCTATCCTATCTTGGCATCCAGGTCACCCATAAGAATTTTTATTTTCCATTTCTTTGATTACATATAGCTGGCTCTGTGGCGAAGGGGCTAAGGATGCAGTTTGTAATCCTGGATATCCGTGTTCGAAACACAGCTGTGGGCGATTTGGCAGCAGACAGCCTTGCATTGGTTCTTGATGAAATGGCATGGGTGCCGATCATTCAGAAAGCAATGGCAAACTACTGAATGTAAACTTGCCAAGAGATTACAACAGCAAAAACAATGCTGGTGCTGACTGTGACATTATGTAAAGGATATGCAACTAACTTCTTTGATTGCATATAATACTTCAAAGTTTCATGTTTCATTCACCCATTACCTCCCTTTCCCCTCTTGTATAGCATTTTCCCAAGAAGGCTAAATTTTCCTGTTAATTTTACTGTTTACTAGCAGCTTGCTGTCTTGAAAGACAATAGTTTGTTACACAGTGTTTAAAAAAAAAGCATAATAACTACAAACCATGGTGGTAGCAAATGTGAATGGCCTCTGTTAATATGCCCCATATTGTTCACTTGCCTTGTCCATATGGCATTGATGGATGATCTTGTAACACCAGCAACTCTCAATATCTTCATTGTATAGATTGCTGTGAGCAGTGTGTATGTGCTGTGAGGTGTGTGTATATGTGCTGTGAGAAGTGTGTGTGTGCACAGGGAGCAGTGTGTATGTGCTGTGAGCAGTGTGTGTATGTGCTGTTGAAAGTGTGTATGTGGTGTGAGCAGTGTGGGTATGTGCTGTAAAGAGTGTGTGTATGTGGATCTTTTTGAGCAAGTTTACGTTCAGTAGTTTGCCACTGTTTTCTGAGTGCCAGGCAGACTGCTGCAAGGACTCGCCCACAGCTGTTTCTAACACGGTATGCTGGATTACAACTTGTGTCCGTAACCCCTACGCAAAAGAGCCGGCCCACCTTCGAGCCAGCCAATTGAGGTGGATCTATTTAATTTACCTGGGCTTCCAGACTAAGAGAGCCCTAAATGGGTATCAGAAATGTCTTGGGAAGACAGCAGCAGGCGTGATAGTGACTACCTCATCCCTCAAGTGAAAATATGGAGCTAACAAGACATGTCTAATATGTCTCGAGTTGCGTAACATGTTCCTTAACTTTAGTAAACTACTGTACTAATACTTTAACATCTGTAGTCTCAATGGTGAGGTGGTTAACTCACCTGCCTCATGTTCCAAAAGTTGTGGGTTCAAATTCAAATCCTGGGATTGTCACTGGAGCTACGGAGTTTATGCTTTGTGCGATGCTTTCAGCCAGCTGCTCTGCAGAAAGAGCCCGAGTCATATGGAGTAAAACTCAGTGCAGTTAAGTTGATCCTTTCATCTTTAAACTTTAACATAACAAAAATTATCAATAATTCATGATTACCTCTCTGGCAATATTACTTGTTTTCACCTCCATTATGACAGTTCCCACAATGATATAATCTACGGCATCTAATAAAGGCATATAAAAACAAAAGACCAAAAAATCACATTAGAATAATATGGATTTAAAATGACAGTTTACTCAATAATTTCAAAGCAACATAAAATCCTGACTAAACATTATAAACATAATGCATAATTTGTGCACGGGACTTACTGTTTTTGCCCTTACCTGAGAAAGCTAGGTGTCCAAACCCAGCAACTTTTGAACTAGAGGATGGACATCCTGATAAAAGATGCACATTGTACAGCTGTGCAAAACTCACAGCACTGGGGTCCCATTATCCACTGGGTTAAGTGGAAAACTCTGCAGCTGAACAGATCAGGACACCTACTTATCCTGTCACTTAGAAAATGCTGTCAAAGGCTGGGGTAACATTCCCTTATGTGGATGTGGAATGCCAGGGTAAACCACCACATTATCTTCCCAAATATTCATGGTTCAAAACAGAGAACCAGAGGCAGAGACAGAAAAATTCCAACCACATCTGACACATCAGCACCTCCGCTTCTCTGGGCAGGAACAGAGATGCTGATGTCCCAGGGTCAAGCATTATATGACCGAGACCCTCGTCATCTGCACCTGGTGTATCCTGGAAAACAGGCATTAGCTTGGCTAACAATGGAAGGATCAACCATGATCTCTGCTGTGGTAAAATCTGTCCAGGTCCACAAACTCTGCTTGCTGCGAGACTACAAGAAAATCATAGAAATTCCCGACAATAACGGTAAGCAGCCTGCACACACAGCTTGGACTGTTTGCTCTGAAGAAGCCTGTTGCTTGCCTACCAGAAGTCAACACCTGTCCCCAATACTTCAAGCCATACAAGAATAAACAGGGTTATAACAACAACGCATTCTTCCAAACTAATGGTTACGATCTTAGACAACTCTTTTTATTCTGCATTTCTTTTCGAGGAGACTGCGTCAAACAGTTATTTACCCCAGAGGTCAGTGTGGCCAACTTCAGCATGCATTTGTATAAGGTTTGTTTTCTTGAGACATACTCTATTCAAGGTATTGGGTTCTATCTACCCGTGTGCTGGTTTTATTTCTCAACAATTCTGCCAGGGCAACAGCCTTATAGCCTACTCTTTGTAGGGTTTATTTACGTGCACAACTTGCACTCAGACTTTCCTGTTTTTCACCCTTATCCAAGAAGGCAAAGTATCTGATCTCACTACCCAAGCAATCAGGGATGACGTTTGATATCATTAGACACCAATCATTGTTGTAAAACCCAGCGCCCTCTGAGCCTGAGGCCAACATTGTAACTTCTGCCCTCTGAGGCTGACATTGTAACCTCTGCCATCTGAGGCTGACAGTGTAACATCTGCCCTTTGAGGCTGACATTGTAATCTCTGCCCTCTGAGGCCGGCATTGTAACCTCTGCCCTCTGAGGCCAGCATTGTAACCTCTGCCATCTGAACCTGAGGCAGACATTGTAACCTCTTCCCTCTTAACCTGATGCTGACATTGTAACCTCAACCCTCTGAGTCACAGGCCCACATTGCCCTCTGACCCTGATATTGTAACCTCTGTCCTCTGAGCCTCAGGCCAATATTGTACCCTCTGCCCCCTGAGCCTGAGACCAACATTTTAACCTCTGCCCTCTGAGCCTCAGATCGGCATTGTAACCTCTCAGCCATGCCTCTCCCTTTACACAAATCAAGGGCACAATAAACCTAGTAACACACGCTCAACCCTTGTTCCCACTCCCCACATACAAAACTGCCTCAGTACTATGGGAAACATAGCACCTTAATGGGAACCCAAATTTCAAACATTACATGGGCATATGTCTATTGTATAAACAGATCACCTTACTAGTTAATCAATAAATTCAAAACTTATACAACACAGCCAAACTTGACATGTGCACACAAATGCACACCATTATATTAATACTTAATAGGAACAGATTCTATTCAAGGTAATGGTCTTCTTCTTCTTCTGCATTCGTCCAGAATCTTGTTTTGGACGTAACTGCATTGTGCCTGTTTACAGCAGAGCTGCGATATTTGCACCTTTCAGTCGACACATCCGACTTCTTCCAACATTTGTTGACCGGGTCAACCTTCCCGGGTGTAATGGGTTCTATCTACCCATGTGCAGATTTTCTTTTTTAACAATATATATATATATATATATATATAGTGCCGGTCTCCCTGGCCAAGAGGTTAATGATGTTCATAATCCCGTATATCCAAGTGGGGAAAACAGCTACGCCAGATTCGGCAGTGGATAGCGCCACGCTGGCAACTTACGGGGGTATGTGAGCCGATTGTTCAGAAAACAATGGCAAACTGCTGAACGTAAAACTTGCCTAGTACATCAACAGCAGCTGAAAAATACTGATGTTGACTGCAACATACCTGTAAGGGATATGCAACATAAAGTATATATATAGTATCAGTATAGGAGCTAGATATGGGCACACATACATTGTCATTTATGTGGTACTTGCCTTTTGGGATATTGGTCCTTTTTATTAATCCCCTGTAAACAGAGTTAAATACAGTTTTATAAAAATACAAATCATTACAACAAGGTGTGGCACATGAGAGAACAAATTACAGAGAGGCAAGCAGATGGACACACAAAAAAGAGCCGAGAGATAATTTTTAAAAATAGACAGGCAAAGATGGACAGAGAGAGGAGAGAGAGAAAGAGAAAGAGAGAGAGAAAGAGAGAGAGAGAGAGCGAGAGAGAGAGAGAGAGAGAGAGAGAGAGAGAGAGAGAGAGAGAGAGAGAGAGAGAGAGAGAGAGAGAGAGAGAGAGAGAGAGAGAGAGAGAGAGAGAGAGGCAGGCAGAATAAAAAGATAGACTAAGTCACACAGAGAGTGAGAGATATACAGTTTGAGTTGGGAGAGAAACAGACAGACAGGCACAGAGAGACAGACAAAACAGGCAGACAGAAGTTACAGAAAAACATGAATTGGAACACTGAAATATACAAAATGTAAATATTTGAGACATGCAAACGGCACAGAAACAAAAGGTGATTTTAAATCAAGAAATATTATAAAAATATTCCTAAATAAAAGACAAATTACCATTGAATAATAAATAATATAAACAATGATCATGTAACTGGTATAACAAATACAGTCCAGGATGTCACAATATAAAACTGTCAGTTTCAAGTAGTTTTGAACAGGTTTCATGGAATGGTCTTGTTACGTAATTCTCCAAAGTTTCAGGTTAACAAGTAATGAAATCTCCCTAGCCGAGTGAGAAAATCAGGCCATGAAACTACAATATTGATGTAGAGATATGTGACCAAGTACTACTACATACAGGTAGGGATATAGGGCCATGAAACTCCCACATTGGTGTAGAGATATCAGTCCATTAAACCCCCACAATGGTATAGAAATATCAGCCCATTAAACTCCCACATTGGTGTAGAAATATCAGCCCATTAATCTCCCACAATCGTTCAGAAAGCAATGGCAAACTACTGAACGTAAAAACTTGCCAAGTACATCAACAGCAGCTGAAAGATGCTGCTGTTGACTGCAACGTCCTGCAAGGGATACGCAACATTAAAAAAAAAAAAAAAAATCTCCCACATTGGTGTAGAAATATAATTCCATTAAACTCCCACATTGGTGTAGAAATATCATTCCATTAAACTCCTACACTGGTGTAGAGATATCAGTCTATTAAGCTCCCACAGTGGTGTTAATATATCATTCCATTAAACTCCCACATTGGTGTAGAGATATATCAGTCCATTAAACTCCCTCATCAGTGTATAGATATCAGGTCATTACGCTCACACCTTGGTGGTAAGATATCAGGCCAAGAAACTTCTACACTGATGTAAGTAAATCAGGTTTTAAAAAAAACAACTCAACTTCAGTGTAGGCTCTTTTTATATAATGAGTCTCAGCACCGATTGATTTTACTACAGATAAAGTGGGTCACACAATATATCACCAAAATGATTCGCCAGTGGCAATTTTGCGTACCCAAGCAGTAATAATTAATCAATATATTTAACTTAAAGTATGCCTGTCTTTTTTTAAATGTAAATGACCCTTTTACTGCCTGGGCATATGGTGCTAAACCCATATTTTATACAAGAATCAGCACTTGGTGGGTGTGGTCAGTATCATGGCAGCTGCCTTTACTTCCCTGGGCATTTCCTGGTACCCATTTTAGCCCAGGGCAGTTTTTTTTATTTAGCCTCAATGCAGATTTGAACCGAAGAAGACCGGGCCAGCAGGCAAGCATATAACCACTATGCTACCACAGTTCCTGTGTCTTTGTTGCTATCTACATTTTTTAATCTACTGTAGAATTAATAATATCAATTTTTAAATAATTATTTTACTGGGATTTATAAAAAAGAATGGTTTACTTCAGAGCAGTGCGGGCTAGATCATGTGGCATCAAGTTCTTGTACTGTGTACCAGACAGCAAAAATGGGGTCCTGACTCCTTCCACCAAAACAACATTTCTGACATTTGGTTTTGACAAAGTCCTCGGTTCTGCGTGATAATGGAAAATATGTTTTTAAGATTAAAATGTAGATAACAAAATCATACGATTAATGTACACAATAGTTCTCATTTCAATAGTAGATTCATAAAGATAACAATTGATGTATTTTAACACAGATCTCACAAGCAGACAGGGTCAATGGAATTACAAACAGGAGAGATTAAAAAACCTGAACCATAAAGGACTCATCTCCGAAAGAAGCTGGTTAAATAATGAAAACTCAGTGGTCGCAAACACTGTGATTTCCTTATATAATAAATTTTATTTGAATAAAAACGAGGTTGACAGACAACCACAAAACTTATTACTAATATAAATAATTCCACATTATCTAGACTCTTTTTTGAATGGTATTTCAAACACTGGGTGGCAGAATAGGGGTATTTCCTATCAAAGCAGAGATAAGATGCATCCTTCGCTCCGCTAGCCTACGGGACACCATTGGACAAGGTGGAGTACCTGTTTAGCCCTCCGATCAGGGTTACATGAAGCCATGGGTGCAGGTGGTGGATGAAGTTGAAGAGCAGCCAACAGATAGTTGTAGGTTATGGTCTCCAGCTTCATGGTGGTAGGTAGAGGATCTCTTTTTTTTGTGGGGGAGACAATGGTTTGGGAGAGTGAAACGAAAGAGGATACAGATTTTTAGAATGGGCAATAGAACAAGAAATGGTTGTAGGAAACACCTGGTTTAAACAACATCCTAGAAGATTATGGACATGGAAGAGTCCAGACAACAGGATTAAAAATCAGATAGATTACATCTTGATTAGCAGAAGGTTTCGAATTGCGCTAACAGGCGTAAAAACAGTTCCCAATGCAGACTATTACAGTGATCACAGATTAATTACAGGCAGACTGAGGGTAAAGTTAAAGAAAGTCAAGTATACAACCAGAAACACTAAATATGATTTGTGCAAATTGAAAACTGACAAAGAAATACAAGATAATTTTAACATAAAAGTAAAGAAAAAATTTGATATATTGTCTGATCTAGAGATCCCATTTCAAGATGTGGATGATCAATGGGAAATGTTGAAGAATTCAATAAGTTTAGCTGCAGAAAAAACTATTACAAAATTAAAGAAAGTGGGTCGTCAGACATGGATGACTGAAACAATTTTACAGCAAATGGAAACAAGAAGACAGAACAAAAATAATCCTGCCAAAAATAAAGAAATTCACAGAAAAGTCAGAACATTATGAAAGGAGGCAAAAGAAACATGGCTCGAGAAAAATTGCATAGAAATTGAAACACAACACAACAGTAAAAATACCAAACTAATGCACAAAAGAATTCAGGAGCTTACTAATCAAAGAACACATACATCAGCAGGCTCCCTAAAGACAAAAGATGGAAAAATCATAATAGAAAAAGATCAGATTTTGTATGTATGGTTAGATTATGTGAAAAACTTTTATGGTGATATCAAAGAATAACAGTATCATATTCAAAATAATAATGAAGGACCATCAATTTTGAAGACGGAGGTTCAGAATGCTCTTAACCATATGAAAACTAGTAAGACACTGGATACAGATAACATCTCAACAGAAATTATCAATGCCTTAGAATATGGAATAAACCAAGTCACCAGACTGCTGAAAGCATTATATGATACTGGAGATATACCTCCTGAATTATGTAATTCTATATTTATTGCAATCCAGAAGAAATCAGGAGCCTTGGAATGTGATCAACATCGAACAATTAGTATACTGAGCCACATCATGAAGATTTTGCTGAGAATTATCACGCAAAGAGTTAGGAAGAGAATACAACCCGAAATAGGAGAAGAACAATGTGGGCTTGTAGAAGGCAAGAGTACAGTAAATGCTGTGTATATACTGAGAACAGTAATTGAACATTCTATAGAAGTAAACAAAGATCCAAACCTTTGCTTTATTGACTACACAAAGGCTTTCGATAAAGTGAGACATGTCAACATGATAGGGATGCTTGAAGATCTACAAATTGATGGAAAAGACCTTAGACTTGTAAAAAATATATATTGGAAACAACAAGCTGCCATCAGAATTGATAGCGATGTAGGTCAATATCAGCCTATTAAAAGAGGTGTGAGACAGGGATGTGTAATGTCTCCAGATCTTGTTTCCCTGTACAGTGAAATATTTTCAGAAATATAGAAGATATGGAAGGAATCAACATTAGAGGACAATACATCAATAACATTAGATATGCAGATGATACAGTCTTGATTGCAGACAATGAACAGGACCTGCAACATTTAGTAGTTGCGGTTGTTGCACACAGTGAACAACTAGGATTAGAATTAAATTGTAAGAAGATTATGGTCGTCACTGGGAAAAAGGAAATACCACAATGTGATATACGAGTAAATGGGCATATTCTTAAGAAAGTGAATCAATGTAGTTAATCATAACAACTGATGGGAGATGCCTTGAAGAGATTAGAACAAGAATTGCCATTGCAAAGGTAGCCTTTTGCAAGATGAAAAACATACTGACCAATTAAATGATATCAACTGAAACGAGAAAAAGAATGTTGAAGTGCTACATAGAACCTGTACTTTTGTATGGATGTGAAGCTTGGACAATGAGCAGACAAGCTGAAAAACATCTGACGGCTGTAGAAATGTGGTTTCTGAGGAAAATGCAAAGAATACTGTGGATGGACAGAAAAACCAATGAACAAGTCCTTCAAGAAACAAATGAAGATTGTAAACTGATTAGAGTCATTAGATGTAGACAGTCAAAATTGTTTGGGCATGTTATGAGAAGAAATGAATTGGAGAACTTGGTGACAACTGGCAAGATCGAAGGGAGGAGACCAAAGGGAAGACCAAGAATTAAATACCTGGATGGCTTGGCCACATGGCAGGGTCGAGACAGAAACACGGAGCTGATCCACGACTCTGGTGATTGAGTGAGATGGCAAAACATGACCGCCCACACATATGGGCATGGCACATGATGGATGGATGGATGTCAAACATGTTGATCACAACCAATTATTATGCTGTTTCTTATGATTCAGTCTTACATGGGCACCTGGAAATGCCTTGGGAAGTACAGTTGACCAGCATGATACTGACCCCACTGGACGATCAGATCGCCCCAAGGACTTCTCAACATCACCAATGCAGACCCATTTGTGATCGATGCACAAGAAAAGCTATGACGAAATGATGGAAAAGAAAGCATCACTGAAGGCCAGTGTATTGGCGACCACATCTACGATAAATCTGTTACCGTGTTTGCACAAAGCAAGCAGCAGTACCCAGCAGTCAATTGTGCAGGCATGGGACCGGGCCAAAATTTGGGACATCAACAGTCCCAATGCTAAACGCATTCATGCTGCCGTAGCCCGAATGATAGCCATAGATATGGAGCCTTTTCAAGTAGTGGAACGACCAGGTTTCAGAGAGTTGATGCATACAATGGAAAAAAGGTATGAATTGCCTTCAAGAAAGTACTTTGCTGAACATATCATTCCTGACATGTGTAAACGTCTGAAGGTAAAAATTGCAGCAATGATATCTGACACTGATTACATATCATTCACAACAGATACGTGGACAGCTGAACACACCACTCAGTCATTTATGGGCCTCACTGGCCATTGGTTAACAGATTCCTTCGTTCTCCGCAGTGTAGTCTTCCATTGTACTGCATGTGATGAACATCACACGGCCACAAACTTGCTTGCACATTTTGAAATGATGCTGGATGAGTGGTCGATTGCACGTGAGAAGTGCCATGTTGTTGTGAGAGACAATGCATTCAACATTGCCAAATGTTTTCGTGATGGCAGCTATTCAAGTGTTGGATGTTTTGCACACACATTGCAGCTGTGTGTGCGTGATGGTCTTTTGAGTCAAAAGTATGTTGCTGGCATCATCAGTACTGGAAGAAAATTGGTAGGACATTTCAAACACTCTTCTTCAGCAACCAGTCGTTTGCATGAACTTCAAAATGAATTAAACCTACCACAACATCAGCTTATCCAGGACGTGACAACACGATGGAACTCAACGTTCTATATGTTTCGACGTCTGTTAGAACAACGGCGCAGCATCAGCCTGTACTGTGTTGAAAATTTTGAAATTGATTCGGTAACTGGGCTAACGGCACAACAGTGGGCAGTCACGGAGAATGTGGTAGATACTTTGGCACCATTTGAAGAAATCACACGTGAAATAAGTGCAGCTCAGGCATCAATATCAGTTGTGATCCCATTAGTGAAAACACTCATGGCTTTCCTCCAGAAAGAAGGTAGTGATGCTGGGATCAAAACTATGAAAGCAGCCCTGCTTGAAGCTGTTAGCAGCAGATTTGCGGACATTGAATCCAACAGTATTTACACCTGTGCCACTCTACTGGATCCTCGATTCAAGTTGTGCTTCTTCTTCGAACGTGGTAGAAGTGATGCACGAGCCCATCTGCTGTTAGCAGCTAACTCCATTATTGATTCAGCAAACACAGTCAGTCCACAGGATCCATCAGCTACTATTAGTAGTAGTAGTACTAGTGTTTTGACTTCTGTGAGCACTGCCACACAGTACGAGTCCAGCCTATGGAGCTGTTTTGACACAATTGTCGAGGAAAATCCCACCGCAGATCGTTCTGCAAGTGCCGAAGGCAACAGCATTAACACTGAGGTGACACAGTACCTGTCAGAGCCACTTCAAACTCGACAGTCAGATCCAGTTTCATGGTGGCATGCCAATAAGCAAAGATTTCCAAGCATGGCTAGACTGGCGCAGGTATTTCTTGCACCACCACCTACAAGTGTGCCATCGGAAAGGCTGTTCAGTACTGCAGGAGACATTATCACAGACCACCGTAGTAGCCTTTTACCAGAAAATGCGGAGACGTTGATTTTCCTGAAATACAACTCGTCTCTTCTTGACTCTGAGAGTTCAACTTCACAGCCATAATGAAGACTGACTGAAATAGTGAAATTACTAAATGAATGCATTTCAATAAATTCAATCTGTTCAGTGTACTGTTGTTGTGAGTTGTAACTGAGCTGATAATTTGCCAACTGAAAACAATGTGAAAACTAAAAACTGAAACTGAAAACTAACAATTAAAATTACTAAATTAGCATTATGTGCTTATGTATTATGTTTCATCTTGAACTTATGGAACTTAATATTACTTAATTACTTATTCTACTGTGAATGTAATTATTTTACATTTAAATGATTTAATATGAGTATATGTCATCATTGTCATGTCTATAGTAATGAACTGCAGTAATGAACAGTCGAGTGACTCCACTCACCTAAGTCAAGTGATGTAGTATGTTATTTTATTTTTATTTTTTTATTTGTAAATCCGGCTCCGGCTCCGGCTCCGGCCGGATCTCACTTCATAAATCCAGCCAAATCCGGCTCCGGCCGGATTTCAAAGATTTGAATCCGGTACAGCCCTAATACAAATATGGAGGAATAGTAGTGTCTGTAGTGAATGGCAAGCCAAGCATTGAACCCTAGTCTGACCTCGCTCATCCCATTGTGGCATACCACATGAAAGATCTTGTCAATTGGATGCATTTCTTCTTTTCTGTATCCAAGATATTCTTAGAAACCGTCTATAACATTTATATTCAAAGGCATTTATGCACTGTTCAGCTTGTTCAGTAAGTGTCCAGGTCTCACAGCATATGTTGCAATAGGGAAGATGCATGCTTTTAAAAATCTATTTGCAAGCAAATGAAAAAGTATAAGATGAAACTTAGGCCACAGAGATGTGATTTCTTTATGGAAGCTAAGATAAGAATCCCACAGATGGCTAAGATCAATATCCAAGTGCTGCAATAGGCTAATTCACAAAGATACTTGATTACCCACATCAGATCAGGACAATCATCATTGTTGGGCATGTCATGAGAAACAACGTCTGGAAGAGATTGTGACAACAGGAAGATTTAGGGTGATAGAGATCTGCATCAACAGAGGGATTAAATGCTGGAAGGTTTGAATGAACAGCATAGAGGATGATCTGTGGGGAAACTTATCAAGACAGAGAAAACATGTTTGCAGAGGAAGATGATCGCTTATGATGCTCACTATTGCACATCGTGTTGATAAGATGTAATACATTGTATTCTACATAGATGAGCTACTCAACTTACAGTGCAGATTTGTTTGTACAGGTTACCGCAGTCAAATTTAGTGTCAATGTGTATCTTGACAGTGGTCTGTGTTCAATCCCCAGCTGAGGCAGGATTATTTATTCTTGACCAGTACAGTTCTGGAGTCGATGCAGTCTTAGAACAATAGATATCAGACAATGTTTACACCATGGAGCAGCCTTAGAACAATAGTAGGGAGATCCGTCGTGCCGTGACCCGAAATTGAACCGGAAGTTATGTACCAACCACGTCACCCCGGACTTTCCCATTGCGTCATCAAAAATGGCTTCTGTACAGACCATTCATGCTTCCCACGTCATTCATTCATTCAAATATCACGTGACAATAACAAACGTCATCTGGGGCTGTCCAGGAAAGGTCAGTCTACTATTCTGTGCACAGTGATTGGTTGAAATTATCACAGCTTTTTAACAATTTAATTATTTGCCATAAATTAAGTAATTTTATTTTTTTAAAGCTTGTGTACTTAATTGTACAATACTTTTAGAAGTGTGTTCGAATTCTGCATCCGTATTTACATTAATGTGGAAAGTTTCATCGATGAGAGTCGATGAGGGTGGTAGACAGCAGTCATCAAAAATGGCTTCTGTACGGACCATTCATGCTTCCCACGTCATTCATTCATTCAAATATCACGTGACAATAACAAACGTCATCTGGGGCTGTCCAGGAAAGGTCAGTCTACTATTCTGTGCACAGTGATTGGTTGAAATTATCACAGCTTTTTAACAATTTAATTATTTGCCATAAATTAAGTAATTTTATTTTTTTAAAGCTTGTGTACTTAATTGTACAATACTTTTAGAAGTGTGTTCGAATTCTGCATCCATATTTACATTAATGTGGAAAGTTTCATCGATGAGAGTCGATGAGGGTGGTAGAAAAACATTATTTCCACTCACGAGTTCATGGAAAGCCAAGATGGCGGCCGACGCGAAAATCGATCGCAATCGGCTAACATCCTGCAATTTGAACTACTAAAGTTAAAGAATATACAAGTTTAAAGATTATTAATAATTTATTTGTATACTTTTATTATTTATTTATCATTTAACATGACGGAACATATATTTGTAGTCAGTTTTCAAGATCGGACTATGACCCGTTTGAGACAACCACAGGACTGGCAGGGGAGATAGTAACGGGCCACACTGAAGAGTTCGAATAATAAGGCAAACATGCAATGATTTTAAACGGAACTACCTTCACAGAAATGTGAATATCTTCACTTAGAAGTGACAAACGGCATCATTGAGGAACCATTAGATTTCGTTTTTCAAGGCCTTTCTATGGTGGTGCTCTCATTAGTAAATACTTAAATTAAAATCGTCATAGGACTTGCTAGCAATAGGTAGCAGACAATGTTCACACAATGGAGCAGCCTTAGAACAAAAGGTACCAGACAATGTTCACACAATGGAGTAGCCTTAGAACAATAGGTGCCAGTAAATGTTCACACAATGAAAAGATGATGAGGAAGGGAATTGGCCACTCCACCTCATATATCATGACTTAGAATATCACACCCAGACAGCAGTATATGCTATGGGGCAACCCATACCTGATCTTGACAAATATGAAAACTAAAGCCTGTCCAATATGGCTGTAAAATAGAATAGTAAAGTGTACCAGCTGAAGTTTCAATGTGGTTGCATTTTTTTTTAAAGCAAAATTAAACCACAACATGTGAGCTTCAGTCTTACTTGACTGGACAGGTTGAGCCTGTGCGGCGGAGCTGTGAACAGATGATGTACTTAGGCATCTTACACCCGCTGAAAATACAATAAAGACAATGTATCATTATCAAAATAATGTGACTGTAAGCTCTGCCTGAAACACACAGCTCTAACATGTGATGTCAGGATCATTATTTTAGACTTCTTTTACAGAAGGAAGACATGGTTGAGCAGTTATCAGTTATCAGTTGGGGTATCTTCATTGCACTCCGGACAGGTCCATAGGTGCTCAGATCCTCCCCCCAGCATATGCATCAGCGTCCGGTGGCTAATAGTGCCAGTTCTGTGTTGGTTGACGAGGCACCTCGTTTTCCCGATGTACCTCTCGCGTCTGGCCGTGCCGATTCTTACTCTCAAGTCTTTCATCCTGGACAGCGATGTGGATTCACTGACATCAAAGTCCTCTATTCTCGCCATATCTTTGAGGACGTTAATAACTTCGGCACGATCCATGGGCTGGCCATCTACAGGGGCTGCAGAGCCAGCCAGTTTATCAGTTTTTTCATTTCCCTCGACTCCCGCATGTCCCGGGACGAAGATGAAGGTGACTTTACGGACAACAGACTTCCGCAGCGACTCAGTCCACTGTCTACGTACAGATCCAGCTTCGACCTTCTGAATCATGCTCATTGGTTGAGCAGTTGCTAGCATGCATATCCGCTGGCCCTGGAGTTGTGGCTATTTTACGGATTTATAAAATGAGACTAGCACTATATATTCAACTGGCTCCATGGTGAAGGAGTTATGGGCGCAGTTCGTAATCCTGCATACCATGTTCGAAACACATCTGCAGACAATTTAGCAGCAGACCACCTTGCGTTGGTTTTCATGGAAATGGTATGGCTGCCGGTCATTCAGAAATCAATGGCAAACTACTGAATGTAAACTTGCCAAGAAATCACAAACAGCAGAAAAATGCTGGTATTGACTGTGACGTACTGTAAAGTTTATGCAACTAACTTAACTAACCATAATGCCCAACACACCTCAATGCATATAAAATAAAAGTTCCCTTACTTTTAAATCTTTTTAAAGTCTCCTAAAGATATTCCTGTCATTATCATTCCATGGTTTTTTTTATATGTTTTTCATATTCATCATGTTATTTATTTTTAAAGTTTTTAATATAAGGCATTTGTTCTCAGCCACTCTGTTCTTGTTTCCAAGTGTGTGTGTGTGTGATTACCAGCAACAACATACCATCTTGAGTAACTACAAATTTGTTGATCATAGTTTTGAAAACTGATGATGAATACTTTAATTTAAAGCTGCACGAAATGGGTAAAATAATTTTGAATACTGCAGCACTGTAAAGTTTGGTCACAAACTACATTAAAGGTCAGTGAATTTGATTGTATAATGGTGACTTTGTTATTTTTGTAAAGTCACATCTGTTCTATCATTTTGGTTCCTCTCTGTCCACTTATTTTATTTTTTTCCATGTGGTCAATACACCTTAAAATATGAAACACTGCATTTGTGTCAAATTTTTCACAGGGTTAATATGCCTTAACATATGAAACACTGTAGTTGTGGCAGATCCTGTACTGTTCCTCTTTATCCATTCATATTTCTTCTTTCTCAAGGTCAACTTGAAATGTGAAATGTTGAGGGTGATCCTGATCCTGAAATTTACATCTCTAGCAATGGCATGGGTGCTGTTATTATTATAAACATGTCCACACATGACTATTCATTACATTACCTTTGATTTGAAATACTGTAACCCTATAAGTCTAGTATGAGTAATCTGGATATTTTTATAGTATGAGTAGTCTGGACATTTTGGTGGTAAGAGTAATTTGGACATATTGATAGTATGAGTAATCTGGATATTTTTATGGTATGAGTAATTTTGACATTTTGATAGTATGAGTAATCTGGATATTTTTATGGTAGGAGTAATCTGCTGGCTTCGTGGCTTAGAGGTTATGTCTTTTCTCCATAATCTCGTATACTCTCGTCGGTAACGTGATGACGGTGAGAATCAGCAGTGGTTCGAATCGCATCGGTAACTTACGGATTATGTGAGCCAGCCGCTCAGAAAGCAATGGCAAACTACTGAGCGTAATCTTGCCAAGAAATCAACATACAGCTGAAAGATGCTGGTGTTGACAGCGATGTCCTGTAAAGGATATGCAAAAGAAAAAAAGAAAAAAAAGGAGTAATCTGGACATTTTGAGGACTGCTAAGTCGCAAACACAAATACACACATCAGAAAGATGCAATCATCATTTTTGGCCTCATTAAGAGAAGACAAAAACTGGAACATATTGTGACAACTGGAAAGATTTGTGGAAAGAGAGAGAGAGGAAGACAGTGAGAGAAAATGCTTGACAGTTTTGTGTCATGGCATGGCAGGGTGCCAACACACAAACTGATAAACATCGTTGGAGATTGCAAGATGTGGAGAAGCATTATCGCCCACGCCAAGTCACTTGATGATGATCATAAGTCTAGAGAGCTGAAAATATCAGCCTTTATAGTTTTATACAAATGAGTGGTTATTTTTTTTCCAGTTTGTTGTATGCTGGCTGAGTGGCTAGAATGCTGGAGTCTCCTTCAGGGAGACCCGGGTTTGAATGCTCGGTAAGGTGTGGAGTTTTTTTCTGTTGGGGGAAAAAAGAAAACTCTAACCTGCACAGTTTGTGGCAACTGCACTATTCAGGCGGCCTTAATTCCTCAGGCTCAAGACCCCCCCCCCCCCCCCCCCCCCCCCCCTCCTTAATCTGCAAGGTACTATTCTTCTTCTTCAGCGTTCCGAGCCATTGAGGTTCTTTGCTGCAGATACAATCCGTCTCCATTCGTCTCTCTGGTTGACCTTCTCTTGCCAGTCGTTGATTCCAAGTGCTTGTAGGTCTGTGTATATATTATCTCTCCACCGTCTTCTTGGTCTACCTCGGGGTCTACGGTCATTTATTTCCTGAGTGTAAGCGAGTTTTGTTTCCCTATTATCTTCCATTCTTTCTATATGCCCCAGCCATTGTAGTCTATTAGCCTTCATGATACCAGTGATTAGTGGGGACTTAAACAGATTATAAATGTCTTTGTTACTTCTTCTTTTCCACTCTCCACTTTGTGTATCCCTAATGGGTCCAAAGATGCGTCTTAAAACTTTGTTCTCAAAGGTTTGTAGCAAGGCTTCGTCTCCTTTCGTTGTACTCCAGGTTTCAGAGCCATACAGCACAACTGGTCTGATCAGTGCTTTGTATATTGTGATCTTGGTGTTACGAGATAGCGCCTTTGATTTTAGTAGATGTTGTAGTGCATAGTATATCTTATTTCCAGAATTGATTCTAGTTTGTATTTCTTCCCTTATGATGTTGGAGCAGTTGAAGATTGTACCCAGGTATTTGTATGTTTCCGTTCTTTAAATGGTCATATTATATATTTGTATGTGGCCAGAGTTTTTAGCCATTCCTTCTCTTGAAATTACCATATATTCTGTCTTATCTTGGTATAGCAAGGTACTATATTGGCAGTAAATGACAGGTTGACAGTTCTATTTTTAAAACACTTCTCAGAGAAGCCTAGATGATTCCTTCTGTTTTTAACATCTATGATTATATTTGGTCAGGCTTCTGCCATTTTCACTTCATGCTGACACCAAATATGTATCATGTCTTATTTGCAGCTTTCATATGTGTGCTTGATTATAAACTAAATAATTACAACAGCCAGCTAATGTTAAGAATGATGACAAATCTCAAGGATCAAAGTGCGATTCAGTGAAGGCACAGAACAGTAAATGATGGAATTGGAGTGTTGGTTTTTTTGTTTTTTTGTTTTTTTCAAACTTTCGATAACAAGTGGTAAGAAATATAAAGTACCATTTCATTTCAATGTATAAATGGCTAAGCTTGTCAAATACTATTTAAGATATTACAACAATTCTGAAGAATGACTGTTGAACTTCAGTACACTAAACTCTGGACTTTGCAACTGTGGATGGCTAGCTAGGCCTCTCATCTCAGACTCAACCGAAGCAAAAAGTTTCGTTTGTCTCAAAAGATACAAATTCAAATACCAAAGATGTAGTTAGTATCAATTCTGAAACTAATCACTGATTTGTGACGTATATTAACCATCATTGTTTTCCTGTGACAGATAACTTTAGTGGCATATATTTAACATAACAGTCAATGACTTACAGTTGAACGCTGGGAGTATCCTTCTGTTGACTTGAGCAGCCATGTTTACAGTTGATACTTTGATACCGACTGTGTTGGACTTTGACCCCCAACAACGGCATCACTCCTGTAGAAACATCCAGTTTATTTTGTTCAGAGTTATCTCCATTAGCAAGAGACTTATTTTGCATTGCACAATTCCACTTCTGCTGTTGTTTATTCCCTACTGTTACTGGACCATTGTCCCCCATCCAACACAAGTCAAGCCCTCCTATTCTTTGGTATCATCTGCAGCTCGCACTATGTAATATTTACTTTATCTTTTCCTCTAGTTATCTCCGTGTGTTTTATGACTTTTATGTCTTCATCTGTTTCGTTTGCTCTGTGGATTCTAATGGAACTCTGAAGTCGGGGTGATGACGACGGACACAGGTAATAGGGAAAACTAATGCATACGCAAAATTCAGTCCAATGCTACTAGAATGGACAATGCTTCAGTTCAAAGAGAACAAAAACACCTGAAATGTTTTTTTTTTAATGTGAATATATTCTGGTGGGAAACAAATGAAGATCGTAAACTGATTAGACGTGGACAGTCAACATGTTTTGGACATGTTATGAGAAGAAATGACTTGGAGAACTCGGTGACAATTGGCAAGATCGAAGGGAAGAGACCAAGGGGAAGACCGAGAAGTAACTACCTTAATGGCTTGGCCAAGTGGCATGGTCGAGATAGGAACACGGAGCAGATCCACGACTCTGGTGATCGAGTGAGATGGCAAAACATGACAGCCCACGCTTATCGGCATGGCACATGATGGGTGGATGGATTCTGGTGGGGGTGGGGGGAGCCCGTGTATCATTTTTCGATGTAGTCAGCATTGCGTTCAATGCAAGTCCTCCAGCGCTGATAGTGTGCTTGGATTCTTGACTTTGGTGTCACTACTCGGCGTGCCTAACCCGGTCGTGGACATTCTGTCACAAAAGTCACGCCGTTGTGAAATTTCTAACTTCACTCATATACATGCAGAGCTGACAGGCATGCATCACCACAATGGACCTTCATTCGCCGATATATTGCGTTGGAGCTCAAGCCAACGAACACAAGCAAGCAAGCCGATATATTGCTATAGGTTTCACTGATTTAAAAAAAAAAAAGAAGAAGAAGAATAACAGAACGCCGCTTCTCTTTGGTGCATGTCAAAAATATGGCGGCCATCTTTATACTGTCATTATGACGTCACCGCGTTCGTCTACACTGTGATGTTACGTGCTTAATACTTTTTGACATCTTTAACGACAATATTGACATGTTACAAGACGAGGGTATGGTTACTGTAATTTATATCACAATTTTAAGGTTTTCATTTGAAGCCAACTCGTACTTTTCTCAGATTCGCTGGTCTGCTAGTTGTCCCCCAAACGCGACATTTGTGATGATGCCATACCATCTATATTGCAACTACTTCATAAAGTACCGGATCTCTTTGCAGAAAGTCGCTCGCATCACGGCGCGTCGAAAGGCCTCTCTGGCTCTTGTTATTTTTTCTTGCTTCGTGCACCTTCATGCGAAGTCCATCTTCGTAGTTTTGTAGTTTTCGATACCCGGCCCTTCTTCACGGAACCATGCCTTCCATCACTGTTCTTTCCATGCTCCAGAGATGTTTTATATGACCACAGTATTTCAGTTTCCGAGACGTGATACTGTCTAATTACTATGAGCCAGATTTCTTCGATGTTCAAATCATGTAGAATTGCAGTGTTTTTCTTCTTCTTGGTCCTCGATGTTATCAGAACTTTTCTGTAGCATTTACTTCTGTGTGACCGTTGTAGTTGGTTGGTTGAGTGTGAATCCCCAGGAAGATCTAGGTTATATTTCTTAAGTCCGATGCACTGGCGCTCAGTTCGTCTGAGCGCTGAGACTGGTATAAACCTTTTCTCTCAAATCGATACCGAAGTACCATGTCCGCGGAGACTGTATTGTAAAGCTGTCCTTCACCTCTCCAAATTAACCAACAGGGTTTGCAACATCGGTACTAGAAAATCATATGTGTGCAGAGGTATAATCCCAGCCAGCCTGTATGTGTCGTGTTGGGTCCTCACCTCGTTAAAGTGCAATAGGATAAAGCATTCATAATATGTTTTTAAAGTGAAGGTTCGGTTTTCACGCCATGCTGCGTTTTGGACAGATGATACTAGCCCTATTTTTTATACACAATCGTATTGGACATATCTTCTTCTGCGTTCATCGGGAAAGTTTTTTCGGACGTGATTGCGTTGCACCTGTTTACAGCAGAGCTGCGTTTTTGCGCCGTTAGGACGACACATCCGATTTCTGTGGGCATTTGTTGACCGGGTTAACCTTCCCGGGGGTTTCTTAGGATGTTTGACTCTCACTGTTGTGGTGTTATCCCCCATCCCAGCTGGCCCATTTAGAACACCGAAGATATCCTTGTTAACCCTCAAGGGAAGGCAGGGGCAGACCATGGGCGTTCCCTGCCATCCAAGGAGGCTTCCATAATTGCAGAGCCGACACATAGCGCTCTGGTACTGGGCTCACCCAAGGAATCGTCACGTCCTGCACATGGCTGCTTAGCCTCACTTCCGTATATTGGGCCTTCCGTTCACCACAGGCTGTTCCTCCGGAAACCAGAAGAATGCAGTCTGCAGATAACATCCACACAGTGAGATTTCTATTTGGACTTTCCATGTTGGATCTCCTTGGATTTGCTATCCAAGCAATATTCCATTTCGTGTCACTAGGACACTTTTTCCACCTTTGATGACGCCCACACAGTGAGCTTTCGAATCGAATTTTCCACTTAATGGATTTGCTATCCAAGCAATATTCCATTTCGTGCCACTGGGACGCCTTTTCCACCGTTGATGACGCCCACACAATGAGCTTTTGATTCGGACTTTCCACGTAATGGATTTGCTAGCCAAGCAATATTCCATTTCACTGCCTCTGGGACGCTTTTGCTATCGACATATGGTATGAAGTGTGGCAGTCTAAGTACTTCTTCGTGCACAATTTAAAGAAATTCCCACCCAAATTGGCATTCGAACACATGAGCACCAGGTAAACGGGCATTCGTGCTAGCCTGACTCCCAGGAATCTAAAAAGGAATGAAAAACCATACAATTTACAGACCGAATCCTATAACTTAAACAGAAGAACACATTATAGAAAACGATTCTCCAAGAACAACACAACCCTGAACGGAATCACGAGGACATAATCTAATCTGAAATAGTTAGACATAATAATGAGAAGTAAAATAAAAAGGAAAATGTTTGTGACACGACTCATCATTGTGACACGGTCATACTAACAGGATGATGCATCTTGACTGCAGTAGATTTTGATAATATACAATTGAACAACAAGGTATGTTACAGAATCAGTGCCAAACAAAAATAAATGGTGGAAAGTGGAAGCTTTCAGTGGCCATTGAAATTGTGAAGATACTACAAAACAAACAAATGATACAATGACCATAGTATGGCGATATATGTCTTTCTGTCCAAATGGGAGGTCACATTTGGCGATACATTATCCCTCGGCACAGAAAAATTAAAGGGGATTGCATAAGAAAACTATTGTATATAAACCCATGGTAAATACGAGAAGGCCGGTCACCCTGTCTAGAGGTTACACGACTTTCTCCATAATCCCGTATACTCTCGTGAGTAACGTGACATGCGCGAGAATCGGTAGCGGTTCCCTCCGCGTCGGTAACTTAGGGGTATGTGAGCCGGTCGCTCAGAAAGCAATGGCAAACTACTGAGCGTAATCTTGCCAAGAAATCAACAATCAGCTGAAAGATGCTGACGTTGACAGCTGATGTCCTGAAAAGGATATACGAACAACAAAAAAGATACGAGAAGTGGCCTAAGACGATTAATCACCCTCATGGCACTTAATCCGTTGAAGTCCTACGTAGAAACAATATGCACCCAAGTGCACATGGGATGGATTTTTAAATGGCTGTGTGATTTTTGAAAGTATTGCCGTTCCAAGTTTTGTATTTACCTTTTATTTTGCACGAACTCCACAGAGGGTGAATACAAACTTGGAACGGCAATATTTTTAAACAAACCCCCTCAGCCAATACAAATACACCCTATACATACCTCACAAGAACCTCAGGTCAGGTGAGTAGACTGGGACTCTGCATGGAGGAGTGCTTAAACAGCCTCTCTAGCGCTGCGAGGGGATGTAGATTCTATTCGTACTTCGTCAGACGGTTCACGAGTGCAATTTTCATCAAGGCCTGGGGGTAGTCACTGGAGTTACGTAGTTCGCGCTCTGTGCGACGCTTTCCGCAGGTACGGCCCGCGGAAAGAGACCGAGCTATATGAGATAAAACAGGGTGCGATCATCCTGTCTTTTAACCTCTTTTGAACAGAAATCACAATCCATGTAAATATTGGGAAAATGAATATAAATTATTTAATAACTACTTTTTTTTTAAAGTAATAATAGTATGTGTGTCACGTTTCAACGAATTTATTTTTACTTTTCTTTGTCGGCATTATATAATTTTATTCATTTTCTTAATTTTTACTCCTGTTTATTTTCAGCAGGCCTGATGTCCTTGTAAGGTATGTACAAGTGTTTGTGCTGATTATTTCTCCGTGGGATCTTAACGTGCCTTCTTGTTTCCTTTTAAAACAACACGCAAAACAATGTTGGCAGTGATGAAATGCATGAACTACCAAAATGCACGGGTTGTTGAAAAGTTACAAACTTTATAGAAACGTGACAGTGAGTTACCACAAGATCTGGCCGACAAGGAGGGGCTAGAGAGGCGCATAATCAGACTGCAACTGGAATCATCGGTACTGGAACTCTTCGCTGGTTGTTTCAGATGGGGTCGGACCGCGTATGAGAATCTCAGGAGTCCTGTGATGTCGGTTCTTGTCTCAACTCAACTCAATTCAACTCAACTTAACTCATTTCATCTCAGCTCAGCTCAGCTCAACATAATAACATATAACATGTAAACGTTGTGAACATGTATACTTTCAATGGCAGTCAACAAGTTCAAAACGGGCAGTTTTCATGTACGCCGTTTTATTTGGATAAAGTATACTTACGCGTGTACTACACTGGTATATTTCCCCCTACACTTGTGTATTTTCTCTACAACAGACAAATCATGTGATGTGTCAGCCATATGATGAGATTCTGACTAGTGGTGGTGACGTAGTCACATTTCGAATTGAGGAAGGTGAAAAAATACACTAGGATTAATAAGAAACTTGAGATTTAT
>JACEFZ010003777.1:90000-95000 GCA_014155875.1 Cepaea nemoralis
CGATGCGATTCGAACCATTGCTGATTTGAACCGTCATCACGTTAACGACGAGAGTATATGAGATTACGGAGAAAAGTCATAACCTCTAAGCCACGAAGCCGGCTATAGACTTCGGTAATTTTAGCTCTGTTGCCAAAACTTTTGTCTAACCAGTCGATCGTAATCTCCCGTCTCTTTACTGACCGGACGGATAGCTCTGTTGCCAAAACTTTTGTCTAACCAGTCGATCGTAATCTCCCGTCTCTTTACAGACCGGACGGATAGCTCTGTTGCCAAAACTTTTGTCTAACCAGTCGATCGTAATCTCCCGTCTCTTTCCTAGCCGGATGAAGGGCTCTGTTGCCAAAACTTTTGTATAACCAGTCATCGTAATCTCCCGTCTCTTTACCGACCGGATGGATGGTTCTGTTGACTAGGCTTAAGCCTAAGCCTAACCCTACCCTACCCTATCCCACCCCTACCCCACCCCACCACCATGACCACCACCCAAAACACCACCATGACCACCACCCAAAACACCACCATGTCCACCACATAACCCTAACCCTAACCCTACCCCTTAAACTCTAACCCTAACCCCACCCCTACCCTAACCACCACCACCACCCTAACCCTAGCCCCAGCCCTAACAATAACATTAACCCACCCCAAACCCAGTTCTAACCCCCCCCCCCCCCCACCCCCACCCCCATGCCCATGCGAACAACCTGAACCCTAACAACCCTAACCCTAACAGCACTAACATTTACAACCCCAACTCCAAATTATGATCATGATTAAACATAACGTTCGTAGCACTTTACACAAATATACAGAATGTGTTATGATTATACACATATAAAAATCGTGGCTTCTCTTCAAGATCCGCACTTTACAGCAGTCATTTGTTGTTGTTTTTTGGTAGTTTCTAAATGCAATTGTATTAGTGTCTTTTTTGTTGTTCTTTTATGTGCACTGATGAAGACGTTTCAGTAGCAACGTGTATGTTATAACTTGTGATTGTATGCTTGTGCCACTGATCTTTTCCAATAGCTGTTTTGTTGATTCATTCATTATATTCATTATATTTTTAGACGCGAATAAAGCTGTCATCACTCCAGAGGAAGCTTTAAACACCTGTGGAATTTTTTGTCGCTTTAATTTAACAGTCGCACATGTGTTTTTCTGTCTCAAATGTCACACATCACCACTATTGTGAATGTCTCCTTGATTCGTCACTTTGTTCTGCCTGTAAAGCTACGGCCTAGTTCTGTCGCAAAGCCGCACGAGGACGGTGTTTTTACCCAAGGCTGCGCGTATGTCAGGTTGAAAAAAAAACAACTGTGTACAGATTTGACACACTTGATGTGTATATGGCCCAGATGTACTTTTATCGTAATTCGGGACTGGTGTGTGACATATATCTAACAACATGCACCGCATTACTAAATATGCTTTGTAGTGCGATCGGTGGATTACAGATTGTCGTGCGTAACAAATAACTGTTCAACTATTGACTTACACTTACGGTATCATTCTTAGACTTAACATAGAGGCTGGGCTTTTACTTTTAGTTGCACAGACCTGGATCTGTCTAAACATGATAGGTGAGTAAACCAATAATCTTTAACACAAGCGATTAGTTGCGAAAATAAGTGATTGTATAAAACGATCGATAACTTACATTGCAGAAACTTGCTTAGAGAGTGAAATGTCAAGGTTTTCTCGAGTAACTGGTGACCTATCAGAGAGGTAAAGATGTACGCTAGGGATACCCCAAACACTTCTTGAGTTAGGGCACTATAGCTTTCAATTTTAATGTTTTCTAGTACGTCCTCTAGTCTCTACTTCCTTCTTCTCACTTCTATGAGCGTCAAAGCAATACTGTGTGTGTGTTTTATGAACTGTATTGGGTTATGGCAGGACGGTGATTCACGCGTAATGTGAACTCACTAAATCATGTAGCTATTAATAAGTATATTAACGAGTAGGTGTGTCGAAGTGGTGCCCTGACCTCGTTTCCAACCAGTCCCAATACCCATGAAAGGCATCTCTCGCCGTGGTGTTAGTTATCTGGGAGGCATATGAGTGAACACACACGAAAGGTCTATTTTGAAGAAGGACTTGATCACTCATTATTGATTTGTCATTCGTTTGATGCGCCAGGTGTTTACGATTCAAGCGAAGTATTGATGCGGGTTTGTAGAAGGGAAGGGAACAGTAAATGCTGTGTATATGCTGCAAACAGTTATTGAACGTGCTATAGAAGTAAACAAGGATATACATCTTTGCTTTATCGACTATACAAAGGCTTTTGATAGCGTTAGACATGTCAGCATGGTGGATATGCTTGCAGATTTACAAATTGATGGGAAAGACATTAGACTTATAAAAAACATATATTGGAAACAACAAGCTGCAATAAGGATTGATAATGAAGTGGGACAGTATCAGCCAATTAAGAGAGGTGTTAGGCAGGGATGTGTAATGTCTCCAGATCTTTTTTCCCTGTACAGTGAAAATATTTTCAGAAATGTAGAGGATATAAATGGAATCAACATTGGAGGACGAAACATCAATAACATTAGATATGCAGATGATACAGTATTGATTGCAGTCAATCCGCAGGACCTGCAACAATTAGTAGATGCGGTTGTTGTACACAGTGAGCAGCTGGGGTTAGAATTAAATTGTAAAAAGACTCAGGTTATGGTCGTCAGTAGGAAGGAAGAAGTGCCTCAAAGTAATATACAAGTAAATGGAAATATTCTTCAACAAGTGAATCGGTACAATTATCTTGGAACAGTTATAACATCTGATGGGAGATGCCTTGAAGAGATTAGAACAAGAATCGCCATGGCGAAAGTAGCCTTTAGCAAGATGAAAAACATTCTGACCAATAAAAAGATGTCAATTGAAACGAGAAAAAGAGTGTTGAGGGGATACATAGAGCCTGTTCTTTTGTATGGATGTGAAACTTGGACAATGAACAGTCAAGCTGAAAGGCATCTGATGGCTGCAGAAATGTGGTTTCTGAGGAGAATGCAAAGAATACCATGGACAGACAGAAAAACCAATGACCAAGTACTACAGGAGACAAATGAACAACGTAAACTGATTAGAGAAATTACACGTAGACAGTCAAAATTTTTTGGACATGTTATGAGAAGAAATGGATTGGAGAACTTAGTGACAACTGGCAAGATCGAAGGGAACAGACCAAGAGGAAGACCGAGAGGAAAATACCTGGATGGCTTGGCCACATGGCATGGACGAGACAGGAACACTGAGCTGATCCACGACACTGGTGATCGAGTGAAATGGCGAGTCATGACCGCCCACGCTTTCCGGCATGGCACATGATTGATTGATTGATTGAAGTATTGATTTGGCTTTATTAATTAAAGGATCACGTATATCGTACATTGATATATCTCCATGGCAAGCTGTGAAAGGAAATAAGTTCGCATATACTTTACAGGACATCGCTGTCAACACCAGCATCTTTCAGCTGATTGTTGATTTCTTGGCAAGATTACGCTCAGTAGTCTGCCATTGCTTTCTGAGCGACCGTTCTCTCTAGTTAAATGCCGAACTATCATTGAAAAGGGAAATAAGGTTAGTGCCAACTATACACTGTCCTCTCTAGTTATTAGCCGAACTATCACTGAGAAGCAGCTATAAATTGTCCTCTCTAGTTATTAGCTGGACTATCACTAAGAAGGGAAAAAGGTTAGTGCCAACTACACTGTCCTCTCTAGTTATTAGCCGGACTATCACCACATTTCATGACTAGATAAGGGGTTTGTAAGATGGGATATTAGTGCGTGATAAGGCAGATGTGATCCGGACCCTTTGGAATCATGTCTATAATGCTGAAGAACGGGTAGATCATCACGGCTCGGAGAGAATGGTGCAGGACGACAATTACAATTTCAGTTGAGAGAATGGTGCAGGACGACAATTACAATTTCATTGAGAGAACGGTGCAGGACGACAATTACAATTTCATTGAGAGAATGGTGCAGGACGACAATTACAATTTCATTGAGAGAATGGTGCAGGACGACAATTACAATTTCATTGAGAGAATGGTGCAGGACGACAATTACAATTTCAGTGGAGAGAATGGTGCAGGACGACAATTACAATTTCAGTGGAGAGAATGGTGCAGGACGACAATTACAATTTCAGTGGAGAGAATGGTGCAGGACGACAATTACAATTTCATTGAGAGAACGGTGCAGGACGACAATTACAATTTCATTGAGAGAATGGTGCAGGACGACAATTACAATTTCAGTGGAGAGAATGGTGCAGGACGACAATTACAATTTCATTGAGAGAACGGTGCAGGATGACAATCACAATTTCAGTAGAGAGAATGGTGCAGGACGACAATTACAATATCGAGGAAAGGCCAGACGGGCGCATAATCAGAATTCTACTGTGATGTCGGTTCTTGACTCAACTCGGGGGTTTTGTGACCGGAAGATAAATTAACTACTGAATTCACACAAGATTATGTGTGTTGGTTTAAAGGGCGACATAATCGCATGCTTGCATTTACAATTGTGAGAAGACATGTTAGGGGGCTTGTTGTCCACTACCATGATACACAGATGTACTGGTTAATACACACAGATAAAAATAACTTATTAAAGGCGGCACTAGACAACATACATATTAAAAGGTACAATAAGCAGATTTGTGGAATTCCATGTAATCTATGGAAGATAATGTGATAGTTTCACCTTTGACTTAACATCCACACGGGGGTATTTTATCTCTGCCCTTGACAGCAGTTCACGATTGTCATGGGAAGTGATTGCCCTGCTCTACTCAGCTGTAGCGTTACCCACTTATCCCAGTGGATACTCGTCCCCAGAGCTGTGTTTGCCACATCATAGTGTTTTTCCCAGCTGTGTTTGCCACATCATAGTGTTTTCCCCACCCTCTGCCACGTGGAGATGCAGTTGGGATTATCTATTCCTTGAGTTATGGAGCCATGCTGGCATTTC
>JACEFZ010003777.1:97500-204196 GCA_014155875.1 Cepaea nemoralis
TATATATATATATATATATATATATATATATATATATATATATATATATATATATATATATAGCAATGATATTAAAAGTTATGTCCCCTCGCTATATATAAATTATAATGTAAATTAAAATATTAAATAATATTAAGTAAATAACTGTTTGTACACTAACAAACTATGACAGTTGGCAGCACCGGAATGAGAAGAAGACGTGTAGAAAATTTCATCTCGATCGGATGGACCGTTCGCGAACGCATAAACAACATACATACATACATACATACATACATACATACATACATACATACATACATACATACATACATACATACATACATACATACATACATACGTACATACATACATATATACATACATACATACATACATACCAACCTACCTACCTACCTCCTGCCTGCCTGATGGATGGCTCTGTTGGCAAAACTTTTGTCTTACCAGTCATCGTAATCTCCCGTCTCTTTACCAACCGGATGGATGGCTCTGTTGACTAGGCTTAAGCCTAAGCCTAACCCTACCCTACCCTATCCCACCCCTACCCCACCACCATGACCACCACCCAAAACACCACCATGTCCACCTAACCCTACCCTACCCCTAAACCTTAAACTCTAACCCTAACCCCACCCCTACCCTAACCCTAACCTAACCACCACCACCACCCTAACCCTAGCCCCAGCCCTAACAATAACATTAACCCACCCCAAACCCAGTTCTAACCCCCCCCCCCACCCCCCACCCCCACGATCATGCGAACAACCTGAACCCTAACAATTGAGAGAAGACATGTTTGGGGGCTTGTTATCCACTACCATGATACACAGATGTACTGGTTAATACACACAGATAAAAAGGCGGCACTAGGCAACATACATATTAAAAGGTACAATAAGCAGATTTGTGGAATTCCATGTAATCTATGGAAGATAATGTGATAGTTTCACCTTTGACTTAACATCCACACGGGGGTATTTTATCTCTGCCCTTGACGGCAGTTTACGATTGTCATGGGAAGTGAGTGTCCGGCTCAACAAAACACCACCATGTCCACCACATAACCAGGCAGGCAGGCAGGCAGGCAGGCAGGCAGGCAGGCAGGCAGGCAGGCAGGCAGGACAGACAGACAGACAGACAGGCATCACATTTCATATATATAGATTTTGTCCGTATGGCAATGAATCATGGTACGCGAATGAGCAAATTAAGAAGAGCTTGGAAACAATTGAGATGTGGTTTCTGAGACAAATGTTGCGAATACCTTGGACTGCCAGAGTAACTAGCAACGATTGTCCGGAAGAACTAACGAAAGTAGAGCATTATAAACAACCTTAAGAAAGAGACAAGCAGCATTCTTTAGTCACGCGATGAGAAGAGAGGCATATTAAACTATCGTGACGACTAGACGCCGAGGTCACGGGTTCAGCCCCTATATCGGTCAGCTGGCCAAAAATGTTGTCTTCTCGTCCTGGACTTAAATTACGTAAATTGTAAGTACCTCAGAAGTCGGAGTGGGTTCGCCTGATTGTGAGGGTCACTTTCAATAGGGAATTCTAAGCCACACGCAAAAATCAGTCCAGTGAATTAGAAGTATTAGCACATTAGGACTACGCTTGAGTTCACAGCGAGCAAACGAAAGGGGATGGGGGGAGGGGGGTGTTTAATTTGAGTTAGTTTTGTTAGTGATGAGACTCTGCATCCGAGATGTTGGTACATTTGTTGGTTACCAGAAGTTTCATCCTAATTTTGGTAAACATTTGTTGGTTATCAGAAGTTTCATCCTAATTTTGGTAAACATTGTGGGTTATCAGAAGTTTCATCCTAATTTTGATAAACATTGTTGGTTATCAGAAGTTTCATCCTAATTTTGGTAAACATTGTTGGTTATCAGAAGTTTCATCCTAATTTTGGTAAACATTGTTGGTTATCAGAAGTTTCATCCTAATTTTGATAAACATTGTTGGTTATCAGAAGTTTCATCCTAATTTTGGTAAATATTGTGGGTTATCAGAAGTTTCATCCTAATTTTGATAAACATTGTTGGTTATCAGAAGTTTCATCCTAATTTTGGTAAACATTGTTGGTTATCAGAAGTTTCATCCTAATTTTGGTAAACATTGTTGGTTATCAGAAGTTTCATCCTAATTTTGGTAAACATTGTTGGTTATCAGAAGGTTCATCCTAATTTTGATAAACATTGTTGGTTATCAGAAGTTTCATCCTAATTTTGATAAACATTGTTGGTTATCAGAAGTTTCATCCTAATTTTGGTAAACATTGTTGGTTATCAGAAGTTTCATCCTAATTTTCGAAACATTGTTGGTTATCAGAAGTTTCATCCTAATTTTGGCAAACATTGTTGGTTATCAGAAGTTTCATCCTAATTTTGGTAAACATTGTTGGTTATCAGAAGTTTCATCCTAATTTTGGTAAACATTGTTGGTTATCAGAAGTTTCATCCTAATTTTGGTAAACATTGTTGGTTATCAGAAGTTTCATCCTAATTTTGATAAACATTGTTGGTTATCAGAAGTTTCATCCTAATTTTGATAAACATTGTTGGTTATCAGAAGTTTCATCCTAATTTTGATAAACATTGTTGGTTATCAGAAGTTTCATCCTAATTTTGGTAAACATTGTTGGTTATCAGAAGTTTCATCCTAATTTTGGTAAACATTGTTGGTTATCAGAAGTTTCATCCTAATTTTGATAAACATTGTTGGTTATCAGAAGTTTCATCCTAATTTTGATAAACATTGTTGGTTATCAGAAGTTTCAACCTAATTTTGGTAAACATTGTTGGTTATCAGAAGTTTCATCCTAATTTTGGTAAACATTGTTGGTTATCAGAACTTTCATCCTAATTTTGGTAAACATTGTTGGGTATCAGATGTTTCGTCTAGTGTGTGACAGCTTTGTTGATTATGAGATGTTGCCTTAAAATTCCCATGACCCAACTGGGTAGTGGATCATAGTTAGAAGATGGGCACATTAGCACCATAAGAATGGGTGAAAGGCGAACAGCACATGTACCCACGTGATTGAAAGATTTTTTTTCCGCGTATCCTGTTAACAGGACATCGCTGTCAACACCAGCATTTTACCGCTGTTGTTGATTTCTTGGCAAGATTACGCTCATTAGTTTGCGATCGCTTTCTGCGCGACCGGCTCAAATACCCCCGTAAGTAACCAACGCGACGCGAACCGCTACCGAATTTCGCGCAGCTGCGTTACCTTACGTGGATATACGGGATTGCGGAGAAGATAGAAAGCTCCACCCATCCATCATGTGACATGCCGATAAGCGTCGGTCGTCGTGTTTCGCCATCTCACTCGATAATCAGAGTCGTGGATCAGCTCCGTGTTTCTGTCTCGACCACCCACGTGGCCAAGCTATCCAGGTATTTATTTCTCGGTCATCCCTTACGTCTCTTCCCCTCGATCTTACCAGTTGTCACCAAGTTCTCCAATTCATTTCTTCTCATAACATGCCCAAAAAATCTTGACTGTCTACGTCTAATGTCTCTAATCAGTTTACGATTTTCATTTGTTTTTTGAAGGGCTTGTTCATTGGTTTTTCTGTCTGTCCATGGTATTCTTTGCATTTTCCTCAGAAACCACAATTCCACATCCATCAAATGTTTCTCAGCTTGACAGTTCATTGTTCATGCTTCACATCCATACAAAATACCAGGTTCTATGTAGCACTTCATTAGAAAGCTAATGAACCAAAATAATAATTTCGCTCGTGAGCATTTGGGGTAAATCTATCATGGGCGGATTACTTCCCTCCTTGTCTGTGATTAAATGGCTTGGTTTAACCCGGGTTGACCTACTTCCCATTTAGTTAGCTACTGGGTCATTTTGTTCGTAATTGAGTTATCAATTTGTTGTACCTGATTGAATCACTGATGTAAACTCATTGTGTTTGAAAGAAGCTGTAACTGAAGTGTACTCATAGATTATAATACGGTCAAATGTATCCATCATTGTGTTGTTTCATGGAAGGTGTTTTTTAATCGTTTGCGTTACAGATGTGACATTCTTCTGGAATGTGGTCTGACGTGTCTTCTAATTATCGCTTTTTTTTTTTTAAATGTCGCAAATCCCTTGCAGGGCGTTGCAGTCAACACCGGCATTTTCCAGCTGCTGTTGATGTACTAGGCAAATTTTACGTTCAGTAGTTTGCCATTGCTTTCTGAACGACCGCCTCCCATACCAACACGTTATAACACAACGCGACACGGCCTGCTGCACAAATCGTGTCGCGGCTGCGTTTCAAACGCCTGGTAAGCGGCTCACGAACCGCGTTCGCAAGCCTTTGGCTATTTTTATTTTAGCTATAATTATCGTTAGCCGTGTTGATTAGACGTATCATCCTGGTTGGCATTAACCGGTTTGATTAAACGATTCCTTCTTATTATTGGCCGCGTTGATTAGAAGTATCATGCTAATTAGTATTAGCTGTGTTGATTAGACGTGCCATCCCAATTAGCATTAGCGGAGTATATTAAACTTGTCATCTTAATTGGAATTAGCGGTGTATATTAAAGTGTCGTCCTGGTTATCATTAGCCGTACTGATTAGGTGTCATACTAATTATCGTTAGCCTTGTTGGATAATGAACTAATGTGTTCAACGGCGTAGGAAACAAACCGGATAAACTAGGATTAAATAAAAACTTAGACAAAGTCGTCAACTTTATCCTAAACATATCACTAACTAGCTTCTCCTGCTCTCTCCGGGTGACGCCACTTACTGTGTCATCTGTACTAGTTACTATACTAATACTACCGTATCGATGTTCGTATTTCTCTTCACAAACTTATCTCATTTATTGATTAACTGATATAATGCCGAAGGGTAACATATCGAATCGTGTGACCTCCCATCTGGAAAGAAGGACTATAGTCATAGTGTTATTTTATTGTCTTGTTTCGTAGCAACTAACGCAATTTCAATGGTAAGCGAGCGGAAATTTACACTTGTTCGTGTGATTGTGTATCGAGTGTAGTCCAAACCTACTGTTTGATTGGCGCTGAATCAGTTAAAAACTTGCGTTTATCTGTGATATTTTAGGTTACTTTATAAACAAGTTTATTTTAACGTACTAGAAAGAAGGCTTAAGCGATACCACGATTACACCATGAAAGTCTGTAACTGGATACTAAAATTACCGTAAACAAACCATGTATCTGTCAGGTGTATATTTTGAAGAGATCTCGCCAAAGTTATCTCGCTCTTTGTCTTACGGGTGCTGTTTATTCTTTCTATCAGATGACAGTGATAATTGTAAATGATAATAAAGGCATTGGCATGTGGGTTTCGTCCGAGTGTTATCTGGGCTTATAAAGGAAGCAGGGAATGATTCATTGAAACATTTCCGTCAATGGTTGTATAGTAACATTTCTTTCAATGATTGTATAGTTACCTTTCTGTCAATGGTTGATTAGTAAACTTTCTGTCAATGGTTGATTAGTAAGCTTTCTGTAAGTGGTTCATTAGTAAGCTTTCTGTCAATGGTTGATTAGTAAGCTTTCTGTCAGTGGTTTATTAGTAAGCTTTCTGTCAATGGTTGTATATTAGGCTTTCTATCAATGGTTGTATAATAGGCTTTCTGTCAATGGTTGTATAGTAAGTTTTCTGTCAATGGTTGTATAGTAAGCTTTCTGTCAATGGTTGTATAGTAAGCTTTCTGTCAATGGTTGTATAATAAGCTTTCTGTCAATGGTTGTATAGTAAGTTGTCTGTCAATGGTCGTTTAGTAAGCTTTCTGTCAATGGTTGTATAGTAACACTTATGTCAATGGGTGTATAGTAAGCTTTCTGTCAATGGTTGTATAGTAAGTTTTCTGTCAATGGTCGTTTAGTAAGCTTTCTGTCAATTGTTGCATAGTAACCTTTCTGTCAATAGTAGTATAGTAAGTTGTCTGTCAATGGTTGCATAGTAACCTTTCTGTCAATAGTAGTATAGTAAGCTTTCTGTCAATTTTTTTTTGTATTAAGCTTTCTGTCAACGGTTGTATAGTAACACTTATGTCAATGGTTGTATAGTAACGTTTCTGTCAATTGTTGTATAGTAAGCTTTCTGTCAACGGTTGTATAGTAACACTTATGTCAATGGTTGTATAGTAACGTTTCTGTCAATTGTTGTATAGTAAGCTTTCTGTCAACGGTTGTATAGTAACACTTATGTCAATGGTTGTATAGTAACGTTTCTGTCAATTGTTGTATAGTAAGCTTTCTGTCAACGGTTGTATAGTAACACTTATGTCAATGGTTGTATAGTAACGTTTCTGTCAATTGTTGTATAGTAAGCTTTCTGTCAACGGTTGTATAGTAACACTTATGTCAATGGTTGTATAGTAACGTTTCTGTCAATTGTTGTATAGTAAGCTTTCTGTCAACGGTTGTATAGTAAGCGTCTTCCAGTGGTAACAAGCACTGTGCAAGTTGCGTACTTCCAATATATCCATTCACAATTGGAAATCGCAAAGAGCAGGCCTTTAGGCAGCTGCCCTGGGAAAATTACTAGTAAAGAAAACCTACCCACCAGTAGATAGAGCCCATTACCTTGTATGGAATCTGTCTAAAAGAGACAAACCTTACAAAATGCATGAGGAAGTCAGACGCAGTGTACTTTGAGGTACATAATTAGATGTGACGCATTCCCTCAGAAGAATAACGAAGAGGAGGAAGAATATCATATTGTAACCTACCATACATGTCGTGAGAGGCAGCTAAGGAGGGTTGATGTCAAACTGGCAACCTAGAAAACTTACTTTAGGTGAACTATCCAACCAGCCAGGAATAAATCTTCAAATGGCTTGGTGCGAATTGGTTGAGAAAGCCATTAACAAAATGTATATTATACAACCATTGACAAAACGCATACTATATGAAATCTGATCGGTGAAGGGATTGAACTCGCTACCTCATCATCAGCACACCGGAAGTTTAAGAATGAGCGCTCTTATCCATTGGGCCATTCTGAAAAGCCCCATAACCAACAAGACTCACGAGAATTGCAATGGACAGTTTTGCTAGCTTTCGGGTGAACGAGTGGATGCCAAGGGCGTAGACTCAAGCAGTATATTACATAAGCAATCCGATGTAGTACTTTTTCACTTTATGGGAATTGAATGAACACTTAATTAAGGTTTATATAAAATCGAAAGACGAGAATGCGGTCAAGAGGCATTAATAGTACATAGGGTGGCTAACTTGATGGAACCCTCGTGTTATGAATGAAAGGTCAAAGTGGAGAGCAGCAAAGGTTTGAAGGTACAACGCCCGGCCCTGACTCGAAAGTTATGGGAAGATTTTTTAAAACAAAATCCCGCGGACGTCTCTCACCACTCACATTTATGGGTAGTGGATGAGACGCCCGGCCTACTCTGACCAGTGCGAAACAGTGGGATACGATGTGTTAGGTGAAAATGCCTCAGCAGTTGGTCATTGGAAAACGGTACCCAAAATATTATTGTCAAGTGCCTTGCCAACTGGCGAGGGCGATCATGCTTCTCAACATCTTGCAATCTCCAATGGTATGCGTCATTTCGTGTGCTGACTCCTATCCGTGCTATGGCACTGTGGACTGTGGAGAATGTTCTCTTGCTGTTTTCCCCAATCTTTCTTTCCACAAACCTTTCCGAATTGTCACAGTATGTTCAGGTTTTTGTCTTCTTATAATGTGGCCAAAAAATAACGACTGCCTTTTTCTGATGTTTATAATAAATTGTCTTTGTGCCATAGCCTTCTTCCTCAAAACTGTTAAATTACTCATTTTACTTTCCCAAGGAATTTTCAGCATTCTTCTATAAAACCATATCTGAAAAGCTTCTGATGATGTTTTTTGCTTGTTTACTAATTGTCCACTACAATACTAATTAAATGGCTCTGTGGCGATGGGGTGACGGACGCTGCTCGTATTCCTGCATACCCGCTTTCGAAACACAGCTGTGGGTGATTTGGCAGCAGACCGTCTTACGTTGTTTTTGTATGAAATGGTTTGACGCCGGTCGTTCAGAAAGCAATGGCAAACTACTTAATGTAAATTTGCCAAGACATCACGAACAGTCCAAAAATGTTGGGATTGACTTCACGTCCTGTACAGGATATGCAACTAACTTTTAAAACTAATTGTCCAGGATTTTCAGCTATATGTTAGAACTGGTTCCATATAACACACAGCAATTCTTTTTCCAACTTCTAATGACAATGGGAGATATCTTAAAGAACAAGAATCGCCATGGCGAATGTAGCCTTTTGCAAGATGGAAAACATACTGACCAATAAACAGATGTCATTTGCAACGAGAAAAATAGTGTTGAGGTGTTACATAGAACCTGCGCTTGTGTATGGATGTGAAGCGTGGACAATAAGCAAACAGGCTCAAAAACATCTGATAACTGTGGAAATGTGGTTTCAGGGGGAAATGCAAAGAATACAGAAACACCAATGACCAAGTCCTACAAGAAACAAATGAAAAAGTAAACTGATTAGAGTAATTAGACGTAGACAGTCATGATATTTTGGATATGTTATGAGAAGAAATAAATTGGAGAACTTGGTGACAACTGGCAAGATCAAGGGGTGGGGGGGGGGGGGACAAAGGGAAGGTAGAGAGGTAAATACTTGAATGGCTTGGCCACGTGACATGGTCGAGATAGGAACATTGAGCTGATACACGACTCTGGTGATCGAGTGAGATGGCGAAACATGACCGCCCACGTTGATCGACATGGCACATGATGACGATGATGACTGACAATGACGACTGACAATGATGACTGACAATGATGAATGACAATGACTTATTGCATAACATGTTCTTCATTTGATAGAATGCAGTTTTTTTTTTTTCGTACTATTATTTCTGTATCTCTGAAACGGATCTTTCATCTGATATTTTTTTTCTTATGTTGCATATCCCTTACAGGAGGTTGCAGTCAACACCATCATCTTTCAGCTGCTGTTGATGTACTAGGCAAGATTACGCTCATTTGTTTGCCATTGCTTTCTGGGCGACCGGCTCACATACCCCAGTAAGTACCCAACGCGGTGCGATCCGCTACCGAATCTCGAGCAGCTGCGTTACTCACGAGAATATACAGGATTACGGAGAAAGACGTTAATTCTTACGCCAGGGAACCCGGCCATCTGATATTATCCATGTATATTTGAATTTCTACACATAGTTTTAGTTTAGTCGACGGATCAACATCACAGCACACGAGTGTGACCCATAAGTGCTCCGTTCTACTCCTAACTCAAGCCGGAGTCAGGAGAAACTCAGCTCAGTGCACGAACTCCGTAGCATCGGCAAGGATCCTGAATTTCTTGGGTAGATTTTCAACTCGAAATTTTGACCGAGGCAGCGCCGTTAAGCTACTTTTTTTCGATTTCCAACTGCCAAGGGATTGTTTACGTGCGCAACAATACGCACGGGCGTCCGATCTCACTACCCAGAGACCAGCGGAAATTTTGTTACTAGAAGTCCACGTGAAAAAATCCCGGCCCTCACCGGGGCTTGAACCCTATTTCTACACTTTTCCCAAAATAACATTACCACTGCGAAATTTCAAACCTAAGGAAACCTAAGGGACCTATTTACACACCATAAGTCATATTTTGGGCGTTCTGTGTCCGCCTCATATTTGTGTAGACCGGACGGCAAAGGGTGATGTACACATACACGCGCGCGCGCACGCACGCACACATAACCTGGGGTGGTATGTGCATTGAATAGCGAATTGGAGAAGGAAATAGATATAAGACAACAGAAACATAGAAGGTCATAGGCGCATAATAGTTCAGAGGTAATAAATAGTGTCTGTGCATAGCATGTTTTTTTTGTTTTTTTGCATTTACTTCCTTATAAAACTTTTGAACTATTATGCGCCTAGGACTTTCTATTTTTCTCTTGTCTGTATGTTGTCTTAAATTTATTTCCTTCTCCAATTCGTCATTCAATGCCTCTTAGAACAGATCATTATCTCGAAATGTGTGTGTGTATGTCATTGTGTGTGTGTGTGTGTGTGCCTGTGTGTGTCCTACGCGCATCAGAGCCTTCCCAGCGTAAAATATACTCGTGCGTAGTACGGCCGCCTCTCTACGCACATACCACAATGACAGTTGTATGCCGTTTAAAAAAAAAAAAAACACACACACATTTATTGTAAACAATGTCGACTAATCACCCAAATGTGATGAAATAACAAATCAAAGGTGCCTGACATTTAGAGTGCATAAATAAAAATGACCAGTTATAATACAGAAGCAAGGCAGAGAAACATGGAATTAAACACGACATTCATTGTATACAATGTCGACTAATCACCCAAATGTGTTGAAATAACAAGTCAAAAGTGCCTGACATTTAGAGTGCATAAATAAAAATGGTCAGTTATAATACAGAAGCAAGGCAGAGAAACATGGAATGAAACACGACATATTAAAACGAGTATGGGTTGTTTGGGGTGTAGAATAAGAATGTTGTGAAGTATAAATACTTGATAGATAATGATCTCTCTTATAATAGGGGGGGGGGGGGGGGAGAGAGAGAGAGAGAGAGAGAGAGAGAGAGAGAGAGAGAGAGAGAGAGAGAGAGAGAGGTAAGTGACGTCTTTCATACTAAAAGGTGTTGTTTTTTTGCGCTCGTTTGCTTTGACCTCAAGCGAAGTCCATATACACTACTTTTCTTTTTAGTAGTGCTGGACTGAATTTTGCGCTTGGATTAACTTTCCCTGTTAACAGTGTCCCTCGCCATCAGGCGAAACACTCCTACTTCAGAGATACTTGTAATTTACGTCCTCAAGTCAAGGACGAGAGGTCATTTTAGTCCAACAGTCCGCTGTAGGGGTTAAACCCCTTACCTCGGCATCAGCACATCGGACGTTTAAGAATATGCATTCTTATCCATTCGACCATGCTGACCTACATTAAAAGGCATATTTTGTATATGATGCTAATCATCATCTTCTTCATTATCAACATCATCATCATCATCATCATGTGCCTTGCCAGCTGTCATAGGCTTTCGTGTCTTTCCACATATCTCGATCCTTGGTGTTCTGTATAAATTCTGCTGATGACATTCCTTCATGCCACCGTCTCAGACCAACCAGCATCGTTTCCCTTGGTCTGCCTTTGCCTCATTTCCCTCTGATCTTCCCAGTTGTCACGATATTCGTCAATGCCTATCTTCTCATCACACTCATCATCATGCTGTTTGTCTCTTTCTTATAGTTGTATATAATATTCTAGTTTCATTAGCCTCCCCCGGGCAATCGTTGTTAGTAACTCCAGCAGTCCAAGGTCGTATTTGCAACATTCGTCCAAGGAACCACACCTCCGTTACCCTGCGTAGTGCTAACCCCATATCTTCCACTAAACGGCACTCAGTGGCTGATGTATTCAATATCACAGCGGTTGTCTTTATTTCCCAGAATATTTTCTGGTACCTATTTACGCATAGCTCGATCTGGAGGCTCTGAACAATGAAAATACAAATAAATCGCAGCGGATGATAAGGCGGTGTGAATAAGAGAGAAAGATAGAAATAATAACAAAGTATAAAGAACAAGGGGTGAAAAGCACTAATAGTAATCAGATCGATAGGGTTGACTCCAATGCACCGGGTATTACCCCATGTGACTCAAACGCTCTAGGCATAACGGCAGGCCGCTTGCTGAGAGCCTCGCACAAACATGACTCCCAGGAGTCTCTGGAAAAAATTCCACACGTGGTCTGAATGGCGCAGTTTGAGAACGAACCCAAGACCTTCAGAGCGCGAGTTAGATGGCCCGACCACTTCACCACCGAGACCCCCTCCCCCACACGTGACCTCCACAGATAAAGAAAGATAGAACGAACGAATTGTATTTGCAAAGGGTTAAGTATTCAACAATAAATGTAATCATACAGGTATATGGACAGAGACTGGGCGAATTACACACAATCACACAGACAAACACACACACACACACACACACACACATAGCGAGAGCGAGAGAAAGAGGGATAGAGAGAAAGAGAGAGAGAGAGAGAGAGGGGGGGGGGGTAGTGCAGTTATAAGAAACTAATGCTGTTTTGCTAAGAGGATAATGCTAATACCAATTACCAATTTAAGTTAGCGGGGCCCACCTTGTCCTTCTATTACCTATCTGAATATAATATCAGTTTGGTTCTCCTATTATGCTCTGCTTGCTGTAGTCAGTCTATGTGCTATTGGCGTGGTAATCAGTTTAAAGCTAACGCGAACTGTATAACTGAACAAGACCTACGTAAAGTGTTAGGCACATAATAGATACAGAGCAGCTTATTACTGACACGAGGAATTGTAGGTTATGAAAATCCTGTATTGGTTTCTCAACATAAGATGTACTTCTCTTAACTCTTTCAGTCCTTGAGAGTTATTACATGAACCCACTATATCCATCCTAGTCTCCGTGGGGAAAGGAGGATCGGGGAGGAGGAGGAGCTAAGTGGTTCTTCCTTTTTGAAGTGGTCAAGTCCGTCGTGCCCCGAAAGTGGTGGGTTCCGTTTTCGGCTCGTTAGTGATGATACTGGCGGCTGTTAGCACGCCTGCCTACCGGCACGGCAGTCATCTATACGAATCCCATCAAAATTGATGTTTTATTTTTTTTAAATAGATCTCAATCTCCAAATCGACCCAGTCAAAAGTAGGCACCATGAAATATTCTGGGAAGTAAAGAAGCCCGACATATTGACCACATAACGCATTGACAAACGATTAGTCTATAGAAATATGTGACAACCACGGTGCACTCAAGACACCAAGGCTTGTTAAGGTGCCCGTTACTTCTTACTGTTTTTTTTTTCATATCCTTTTTACAGGGCATCGCTGTCAACACCAGCATTTTACTGCTGTTATTGATGTCTTGGCAAGTTTACGTTCAGTAGTTTGCCACTGCTTTCTGAACGACCGGCTCCAATTCCAGTTCGTTAAAACCCAGCGCAACGCGGTCTGTTTCCAGATCGCGCGCAGCTGTGTTTCGAACGCAGGTAAGCGGGCTTACAAATCGCGTCCGCAAAACCTTAGCCACGGAGACCGGCTAAATTTTACTTACTGGCAATAATAATGTAAAACTCATTCCTTTAGAGCTGTGGTTCTAAACCTGTGGGGAATCCACCCTCCCCCCACTCCCCAGGGGGAATTTTAGGGTTTCTGGGGAGGTGGGAGGGGGAATTAAGACCACACATTGGCAGACTTAAACTGGCTTCAGGACCACACAAAACGCGATCGTTCCCCTTTCTTGAGTTATGTGTGAGCGTTTCTAACAGTTGTGTCTCAGATCTGAGGAGATTAAACCTACTCGTGATTTTAAATTCCCCAATTATTTCAAGATCGCGATGAATACAAGAACCGATTACTTGATAGTGTTATCCCTCCATACTTGACGGTTCTGTACTTCTCTCCTTTCTGAAATTCGTTTTATAACGTAAGTACACCCGCACATCCCGTTTCATGTAGACATCTAGACTTGTTCTAGCATGCGTTATTAAATTTAGCTTCCATTTTTACGTATACTGTGTAATTTTCGATTGTTACGGTCGAATGGAACATCCCAAATGTGATATTTCAATGGCGGGAAATAGCCGGGGTGGGGGAGAGGGGTAATGACACTCTGAACATATAGTGAAAGGGTGCATGGGTCAAAAAAGGTTGCGAGCCACTGCTTTAGAGTGTTTTGTCTAATACTTTTCATAAGATGCTCATTGGTGATTCCGTAGTACTATTTTAGTCTCTCTATTTTGTACAGGCACCAGTTCATGAATACGTAATCCTCTCATATCGCGTTCGAAACACAACTGCGGATGATTTGAAAGCAGGCGGCTTGCGTTGGTTTCCACACAAAGGTATAAGTGCCGGTCGTTCAGAAAGCAATGGCAAATTACTGAACGTAAACTTGTCAAGAAATCACAAACAGTCAAACATAATGCTGGGGTTGACTGCACGTCCTGTAAAGGATATAAAACTGACTGTTGACTAGTTAATGCATATTTGTAATGTATTCGTAATAGTTTTAGTCGCTTCCGTGTTCCTGCTGCATACAACGGTAATAATTTAACATAAGTGTATCCTGAAAGCGCGGCGGACTCTTTAGTGTAGTGGGTAGGAGAATACGTTGATAGTGTTTGTTGTGAGCGCGGTCGTACGAGGACGCGACGCCAACTTCTGTCGTCCTTTACAGAGAAACAGATAAGACCACCTATTCCTCCGTGTACTCAGGCCTACAAAATGAGAGGACCCTAGCACATCACAGGTGTTTGCTCCAGGACATGTATGTATCATCATCATCATCATCATCATCATCATCATCATCATCATCATCATCATCAAATGCCCTTCCAGCTGGTGTAGGCGTTCATGACTCTCCACAGCTCTCAGTCTTTGGTGTTCTGGATCAACTCTGCTGATGATATTCCTACATGCCATCGTCTCAATCCATCAAGCATAATTTCTCTTGGTCTGCCTCTGCCTCTCTTCCCCTCGATCTTTCCAGTTGTCACGATGTTCTCCAATGCCTCTCTTTTCATCATATTATCCAAAGAAAGCTGTTTGTATCTTTCTTATTGTTATATGTAACGTCTCAGGAACCACATTTCTGTTGTCTTTCTAATTTGTCCATTTACATTCCATGATTCACTGTATATTATAATGGAAGAACAACGAGAGACAAATGGTTTCGCAGAAGATTAACTTTAAAACCTACAAATATGCAAAATACCAAACAACGAAGGTGAGCTAAATGATGGCAAACGTAAAGAAATCTTGTCGCTGATAACAATAATAAGAAACAAAATTCTCTATGCTTGTCAAGAGAAGAGAAAACAATGTATGTATGGTTAATGGAAGAAAGAAGATAGATATCAACTGGGGGAACGGTTCAAAATGTTGCTGTATGTAGCCGGGGGAGGGGTTTGGGTTAGCGCCCAACATTGCATAAATACCCCGATGGCTCGTGCATTCATCAAGTCTGCAACAAAAGTCCAACTCCTGGCCTTCTAGTGGCGGAAATGTTTTAACTAACAGGAGAGGGGGTGGCGGCGAGTCACTGGCCGAGATTTAACCAGGACGCTTTAGATGTGTATGCACGTACATGCATGCGCATACACGTGAGTGCGTGCCTACACACCTAACCTCGAGTAAGACCACAGTCTGCTCTAGCAAGGGAACGGTGCTGAAGACGAGGGCAACCAGCCAGGAGGCGCACCACAGAAATCAGGATGCCACGCAATCACGCCTTGACATATGTCGACTACTACTAAATGTTATGGTGCTCGCCCTGCTTTGGACCCCCAGGCAGGTGCAGTGCCGGGCCCTATGCCTCGAAAGGGTCCAACAACTACTACTGGAGGTCCTTCTCAAATGTCCTGTGGAGCGAGGGGACCTGAGAATAGAGCGTCTGGCCATACCAAACAAAGACTAAACATAATGCACTGGAATGCGAAGGGAGTCAGCAGCAACATAAAATAGAACTAGAAAACATCTTGAACCAAGAAAAAGTAAGCGTATGTTGCATGCAAGAAACTCACCTCAACGAAAATATAGCCTTCAAAATTAGAGGCTACCAGTGTTACCGATCTGACCGAAAGGACAAGCGAAAGGGTAGGATACTGACACTTGTAAAACATAACATCACTGCTTCTCAAATTGAAGTTTACATGGAAGGGGCTGAGTATCAGACACTTAAACTTAAGACAGGCAATACAGACCTTCATCTGATAATTTACTACTGTCCAAGTGACCGTCCACAGGCACTGGACACACTACCATTAAAAGAAAAAAAATTATTGTGCGTGGCGACTTCAACAGCCACTCGCAGAGCTGGGGCTATGATCACATGGACCAGAGAGGAGAGAGACTGGAAGACTGGGAGGATGAGAATAGATTTATCTTGATTAACAAGCCTTCGGATCTACATACTTTCTACTCGAGATCATGGCACACTACAACTACACCTGACCTGGCTTTTCATTTACCAGACCTGGAGTGGAACATTACACGAATTGTTGGGAAACAACTTGGTGGCAGTGACTATCGGCCAGTCTTTCTAACTGTAGAAAATGAGCTTGTAAGTGAAAGCAGCACCGTCTCGGGGTGAAACTACAAGAAAGCAGACTGGGCTATGTACAAGCATCGCACTAGCATACTGGTTAGAAACCTGAACACTGAGAAAGACATAAATAAAGTAGTTGAAGAGTTTGGGAAATGCATACTACATGCAGCACTAGAAACAGTACTAAGAGGAGCCCGTAAACATTATAAACCCTTCTGGAGTAGTGAACTGGAACAGTTGCATTATGATGTGGAAATGTGTAGAAAACAAGTAGGGCCAAACCCAGCCAAGGGCACCACAATAAATACCAGCACGCAGAAGCCAAATTTCAAAGGGCCAAGCTGCAGGCTAGACGGAAAAGCTGGCAGAAGAAAACAGAATCACTGAACTTTGAAAGAGACACAAGGAAGTTGTGGAGGCTAATAAAACAACTTAACGATGAGGGCACGAGGAGAACTCAAAAATTGCACTACATATAGACGAAAACATTTTAACAGGAAAGCAAGCAAGCTGGCCATTTTGCGGACTTATTCGCACAAGATAACAATATTGAAATTAGTCCAGAGAAACAACAAGAGATTCGAGAGAAATGGCAACATACAGGACATAAGGAAATAGTACATGAGGTTATGGGGGCACCTATCGCAATCAGCGAACTGGAGCTAGCCATATCAAAATTAAAAATGAGAAAGTCACCAGAAGCTGATGGTATCTCCAATGAAATAATCAGGAACCTAGGAACAGAGGTCAAAGCAACGCTTTTTCAGATCTTCAATAGCAGCTGGAACTTAGGCAGTGATTCACAAGCCTGGAAAGAAGCAATCATGATACCCCTCCTAAAATCAGGGAAAGATAATTCCATTGCCTCCAGCTACAGACCAATTAGCCTCACCAGCTGTCTCTGCAAAACAATGGAGCGCATCATCAATCACAGACTGCAGTGGTACATTGAAAGTGAAAAAATCCTTGTGCCACAGCAGGCTGGCTTTAGGCAGTGCTACTCTACGGAAGATCAGACTAACTACCTCTCTCAAGAAATTGAGGATGCATTCCAAGAGAAGAAGCTGGTGCTTGCTGCTCGGATAGATCTGAAGTAAGCCTTTGATAAAGTCTGGAAAGAAGGTATGATGGAGAAACTGAGAAACTGTAAAGTCAAAGGAAGAATGTACACATGGGTGAAAGCATACTTGCACAACAGAAGAGCCCGAGTACAGATAGACGGACTAAAGAGCAAGAAAGGACTACTGCATCACGGTGTTCCCCAGGGAGGAGTCTTGTCCCCCACACATTTTCTAATCTTCATCAATGATCTTGTTGCTAATCTACCGCATGGAATTAAAGCGGCAATGTACGCCGATGACCTGGTTCTATGGAGCACAAATGAACATGCATCAGTGGCCACCAGATTGCTACAAAGAGCTGTAGATACATTTGTTGCATGGGCAAATAGATGGTGTGTCAGCATAAACACTGACAAGTGCAGCACCACTCTATTTACATGCTCTCCAAAACAAAAGGCAGGGATCATCCTGATAAACGGAATACCACAAAGAGAAGATAAAGAACCAACAAACCTTGGAGTAACATTTGATGGCAGGCTGACAATGAAAAAGTACTTCAACAGAGCAGTAGCAAAAGCCAGAAGGAAAATAGCCATCCTGAGAAAACTAAGTGGAACCACAGTGGGAAAATACTTAGCAACGTTTATCAACAGAGCATACGACCGCTCCTGGAATACGGGTCAACTGCGTGGTGTTCGGCATCAAAAACCACACTACAAGAGCTGGACAAGGTGCAAAATCAAGCACTTAGAGTTACCACAGGAAGAATGAGATCAACCCCTATATAAGAGATGGAGAAGATGGGGAGCATTGAGAGAGCACAGAGATACGAAAACGCTAATACAAGCAGAAAAGTTCCCCAGCTTGCCAGGCCACCCTAAGAAGAACAGATTTGAAAACTTAGCTATGGGGCGGCTGAAAAGAAACAGTTTTATCCACCAGGCCAAACAACTCTGCAAAGAAACCACCGATCTGTCCACAGTTTGTATCCCCCTGAAAACTATTCCAGAGCTAACTCTATGGAAAGATGAACATAGACTATCACTACAAATCCAGACGAAAGTTAGAGAAATATTTGACAAGGAAGAACTGAACAGTGTGCAGCGCAGAACAGCCAGTCTCAGCTTCCTTGATGACGAATACCCACAGGACCTCTGGATCCGAGTCTACACAGATGGGTCAGCACAAAATGCTGTTCGAAATGGAGGAGCGGGAGTCTACATAGAATACCCAAATAATACTAGGGACACGGCCAGACACCCAACAGGAAAGTACTGCCATAACTATGATGCTGAAACTGAGGCAATTAAGATAGCAACAGGAAAATAACTAAATACCAGTCATGGTACACAACCTGGGTGCTATTGACAGACACAATATAAGTATTCCAGGCGCTCATGCCTGGGAACTTGCCAGTACTAAGGACACTACTCTCTGAACTCAGCAGTCAGCATAAAGTCACCATACAGTGGATACCATCCCACTGTGGAATACCTGGAAACGACAGAGCTGATCGATTGGCTAAGGAAGGAGCAAAAGAAGAACAGCCTGATGTGCCCGTTACATACTACGAAAAGAAAAGAATGATCAAATCAGTCAGAAAGCCACCAAAACGTGCTCAAGACGACTACCATATCATGGACAGACCAGAACAAGTCATTATTCTGCGCCTCAGAACAGGACACAATATATTATGCAACCACATGTATACAGTATTCAAGATTGGTGACTCAGCCATGTGCACTTGTGGATTGACGTCGCAGACAGCAGAGCACATACTCCAAGACTGCCAAAATTACAAGTCTAGGCGAACCTTCTGGTCTAGAGAGACGACATTGGAAGATAAACTCTATGGACCAATGAGTGAACTAAAAAGACAGTTAAATTCATACAAGAGACAACATTGCAGTTATAGACATATTTCAATCGAACGAAAGAAGAAGAAGAAGAAGAAGAAGAAGAAGAAGAAGAAGAAGAAGAAGAAGAAGAAGAAGAAGAAGAAGAAGAAGAAGAAGAAGAGGAAGAAGAAGAAGAAGAAGAAGAAGAAGAAGAAGAAGAAGAAGAAGAAGAAGAAGAAGAAGAAGAAGAAGAAGAAGAAGAAGTAGTCTGGGAGAACGTCTACTAGACAGCATTATCTTGGTGTAGAAAAATCGAAACGATAAATAACACTGGAGGAAGCCCGAAGACAGTGGTCAGCCAGGCCTGTTATGAGGTACTTGAGATAAAAGTGTGTCCTGAATTTGATGTCATGCCAGGCTATGAAATACTTGAGATAACTTAGATGCATGCGACTCGTAGTTTGAAAACTCTCTCTCTCTCTCTCTCTCTCTCTCTCTCTCTCTCTCTCTCTCTCTCTCTCTCTCTCTCTTCTCTCTCTCTCTTCTCTCTCTCTCTCTCTCTCTCTCTGTGTGCGCGCGCGCGTGTGTGGGGGAGGGGTTGTGGGTGTGTGTGTGTGTTTTTTATACCTTATAGTCCCTGCCATATGGCATTAATAATTGTGTCTGTCCACAGCCTTCCGTCTCGTATGCTGCCAGTCATTTCTGAAACTACGTTCCTCCATACTATGATATTAAACTGTCCAGCATCTGCTTACTTAGATTCCCTTGCCTCTTATCCTCTCCAAGTTTCCCATTGCAAGGACATACACCAGTTTTCCCCTTCCCATGACATGTGTAAAGAATGTGGACTACTTCATCAGGTGTGAGTAGCCAGTTTTCCCCTTCCCATGACATGTGTAAAGAATGTGGACTACTTCATCAGGTGTGAGTAGCCAGTTCTCCCCTTCACATGACATGTGTAAAGAATGTGGACTACTTCATCAGGTGTGAGTAGCCAGTTCTCCCCTTCACATGACATGTGTAAAGAATGTGGACTACTTCATCAGGTGTGAGTAACCAGTTTTCCCCTTCCCATGACATGTGTAAAGAATGTGGACTACGTCATCGAGTGTGAGGTTGCCAGTTTTCTTTGTGAGTTGACTTCTTTCATTGTCCTTCTATCCGTCTACGGCGTTCTCGTCCTTCTTCAATAAACCTACATCCCTCAGCTTCCACAAACTTCTTCATTTGTCTTCTATTTGTCCATGATTCGCATCCGTACATCAAGATTGGTTTACTGTAACACTTATGAACTCTTCTCCACACCTCAACTGAGAAAGAAAAAATTGTATAGATTATTCTTCACATTGCGAAACGCTGCCTTTGCTTCAGCTATTCCACATTTAACTTCCTAAACACATCTTCCATTTGCTGTTATTAACTGATTCTCTGCCGCGAGCCGATATGTACCCAAGAACGTAAATATTGAGTTTGTAAATAGAGTTCATGGATCCCCTGCTGGTGGCTTTTTAAAAACTGATCAGGTCCACTCAAGTCTAAAATAGATACCAGAAAATATCATGGGAAGTAAAGTGGCTAGCACGTCTGCCTGTAGTCTTGGTGATCATGTTGTCGAATCTTCTCGAGATGGGATTTATTCACAAACCTGGGCTCAGCGGCAGACAGCCTAACATATGTACCGGGAAATGTCCAGAGAAATAAAGGCGACCAGTGTGATATTGATCACATCAAGCATCGAATGTCGATTTATAGAAACGTGTGCAGCTATAGTCTGTCCAGAAATGAATGCCGCCATTCACGATCAATTATTTTGAAAACTGTCTGTTGCATCGTTATGAAATTTTTCCTGCCGTCTTATATTTACCCCCACCCAAGGAATATGTCTTTGATAGGTCCAAAAGCAACTTAAATCATGGAAAGCGGCGACATTTCTTTGAGATTTTGGTGAAAAACTAGTGATTTCTCGCTAACAAACTTGTTTTACGGTAATGAACGCCCCGCCAATTCAGATGACAACACAAGGCGTATCCTGATTCTTATGGGAGTGGGTGCAATGTCTACTCTGCTGAGACGGAACATGATTACCTGTTTTGCACGACGAATATAGCTGTGAATGTCTCTGTAGTGGGCTTCCTTCATAACGGTCAAGATGTTGGTCCTCTTTTCATTGAAGTTTATAGAATTATTCGTATGTTCGTGTGTTGTCCCCTCATTTGACAACGTGTTTCTTCTCACGTTTCTTGTTATGCCACAATATGTCAGTTCCCACCACAATATTACTCTTCGGTTGGTATTCAATGCGTCTAGAGCTTTTATTTTTCAATGCCAGTTGTTTGTCACCGTTGAGGGCTTACGGAATTGAAAATTCATCACTGTGGAATACAAACTGTTGCTATTGACAAGTTGTATTGTTTGTGCCGATGCTGTCATGTTAAGGGCCTGCAATTCTTCTTCTGAATAGTTGGAGTAAAAATATCCAAGTAGGTGTGCATGTGGATTAATGTCTGCGATCTGCCCAGACCTTAATCTGTGTCGCACGATTCCAGTAGGTTGATGACTGCTCTCGGTTGCATAAAATTCAATCCATCCTTTCTCCAATAGTCATCCTCCTCTTTCAACACATGGTCCTCACATTTTTTCCACTAACTTTTATCAATATTTAATAGCGCGGACTGGGTTAGTATCTTGACGTCAGACAATTTGAATATAGTATTGTCAGCTGCCACCTGTCCTTTAATTTTAGCCCACACAAGTTCTATAGGGTTAAAATGAGAATGGTACGGCGGAAGTCTCAAGCACCCATTACAATGCTCTTCTATCAACTTGTCGATTTGTTATTTCTTGCTTTTGGGCGTCTGTTTTACAAGGGACAACAATTCTAGCTAGAAATACGTTTCTGGAAATGGTATGTTTTCTATTCGGAGCCATATCTTTATTGCTCCCATTGTGCTCGATGCTGTAGGTATTTTGTCTTCTTGGGCAACAACATTGATATCATGCATTGTCCATAATTGGACACGACGGTCTATCTAGGGATGGAAGCACTGTATTCTCGAGCCAATCTCTAAATACATTACCATTCATCTTATGATAATCCCTATTGTCTGTATGCTTTGATACGAACACGAGTCCAGCATTCTGTAGTAAGCCATTATGCGTATTACCAGCATGGGCCATGACCAAAAGCTGTCCTATACTACTGGGCACATATCGCTTTATCTGTCCATCCACTGATTGCCATTCCTTATCACTTGTGTGGTGCGCATTGATCCACGTTTCATCCAAATACACTATGCCATAATTTTCTTTGCGCATTTCCCTTATTTCACGTAGGTATCTGCTTCTCATGGCTCCTAAATGCGGTTGCTCGCAAAGGATATTTCTACCTCCCTTGTACTTTCTAAAAGTGAAGCCTAATGTCCTTATAATTTTCCACAAAGTTGTTTTGGATAGCTCTATGTTATTGTTCTTTCTCAACCAAACACTAAGCTTTCTTACAGTCACTGTTTATTTGGCATCCAGCATTTTATAATGCTGGATAATCCTGGATATAAAATCCAAAATTTTTATAATTTTAGGAGTCTCCGCGGCGAAGTGGTCAAGCCGTTTGACTCGGGCTCCAAAGGTTGTGGGTTCGATTCCGGGCCGCGTCCTTCGGTTCACGAGTTAAATTTTTCGGAGACTCCTGTGGGTCGTCGCTAGAGCTGCGGAGTTCGTGCTTTGTGCGACGCTTTCCGCGCTGCGGAAAGAGACCGAGCCATATGGGATAGAACCCGGTGCAATGAAGTCGACCCTGTCGACTTTTAAGCGACTTTTTAAAAACATTTTTATAATAGCTCGCCTTATGATATCCTTGTCAAAGCTGTCTACAATAACCTTTCTACCTACCGTTTGGTTATTGCGTGGTGGTTTAATTCCAGATTCTTGCACCCATCGACGAAATGACCGTTTACTCAAACCCAATGCATGCACTGTTCTTTTTTTCGGAATTTGTAATAGTATAAAACAGTTTCCTGCGATCAGCTTCTTGACAAAAATATGTGTACAACTTCATAGCGATGCTTTGAAGTGTACAAAATTTCACATTCAATCCCATTGAACAATATTCACACATTGTTAGCGATAAGTGGTAAGATTTTGTTTTTTAAAATCAGGTTTTATGAAAGAACCCACATTGACGACACCTTTGAACACTCACAGTTTAAACAGCGCGGTGTTCTTGTCATAAGGCCAATCCCGTGAACCACGGAGAATACTCAACACTGAACGCTGATTTTCTGGCTGACGGTGTAATACATTTAAAATTATGGACTTAATCTCTGACCCGTAAATTATATACCGCATATAAACAAACATTGAAATCTGCTGTACAATCTCCAGAACAAAAATGTTTTTGTTGGGTCGACATGATGATAAGGTTATATGCTAAATCTCATCATTTTCCCACAGTTGGTTACTGAGATATGGATTTTTATATGGAGGCAACCAAATGTGAATGGGCTATAGCACATTGTACCAAATGTATGTCTTGCCGTGAGAAGTGATTCTGTACTTTACTCTTAGGTAAAGTGGGGGGCCTGAGTGGTCTCGGGGTTCGGTAATCCGCCTCTAGTGCTGGAGGTCCGGTGAAGCCCCGGTGAGGGCCGGGATTTTTTCACTGGGACTTCTAGTAACACAATTTCCCCTGGTCTCTGGGTAGTGAGATCGGACGTCCGTGTGTATTGTTGCGCACGTAAAAAATTCCTTGGCGATTGGAAATCGAAAAGAGTAACCTAATGGCACTGTCCGAGCAAAATTTCGAGTTAAAAATCTACCCAAAGTATTTCAGGATCTTCGCCGGTGATACGGAGTTCGTGCACTGAGCTGAGATTCCCCGAAATCAGGCTTGAGTTAGGAGTAGAACGGAGCACTTATGGGTTGCACCCGTGTGCCGTGATGTTGATCCGTTGACTAAACTAAACTAAATAAACTAAACTAAACTAAACTCTTAGGTAAATTAATGTACAAAGAAAAAGTTGCATATCTTTTAGACTTAGAGGATATGACAGTCAAGGCCACCGTTAATTGGCTGTTTGTGATTTCTTGGCAAGTTTACGCGCAGTAGTTTGCCATTGCTTTATGAACGACCGGCACCCATACCTTTGTATGGAAACCAACGCAAGGCGGCCTGCTTCCAAATCACCTGCAGCTGTGTTTCGAACGCGGTATGCGAGATGCATTCTTACCTCTTCGCCACGGAGCAGGAAGTAAAAGACCTTGTTAATACGTCTTAAGGCGCTTTGGTCATATAATAGTAAACCCACGTTGTTATAAACCACACAACACTAGGCGGGTGATATGATTGGTAACACGTCTCTGGCTCTACTTCCGAAGACATTTCTTGGTAGCAATTTTACTCTGGGTCGACCTGGGAACTCTGAACAAAGTCCTCTATCCGCCCGTCTCCCTGGCGAAGAAGTTATGGACGTTGTTCGTAATCCCGTATACTCTCGTACGAAACACAGCTGCGCGAGATTCGGCAGCGGATCGCGTCGCGCTGGTTACTTACAGAGGTATGTGAGCCGGTCGTTCAGAAAGCAATGATAAACTACTGAACGTAAAACTTGCCAAGACATTAACAGCAGTTGAAAAAATGCTGGTGTTGACTGCAATGTCCTGTAAAGGATGTGTGGTAAAAAAAAAAATCCGTTATCCAATCTCATTCGATTAAAAACAAAGCTCCCCATTTTTTTCAACTTGCTTCCTCGGCCTTGGCTGTAATGGTGTAAAATGCTATTTTATTTATAAAAAAACATCATTGGTCTCAGAAATTGATATCGAGGTGGCTTCAATTGAAAACATTAAAAATGTGACAGAAATTACAATAACCGTGCCATCATTGTCTTGTAACCTGTCAATATTGTTGACACTGTCATGGATATCAAGAGTATTGCATTGATCGCAGTGATGACTACATCTAAAAATGATACAATTGCTCTTTACTTTTCCAGAATATATTCACACGCACGCACGCGCGCACACACACACGCACGCACGCGCGCGCACACACACACACACACACACACACACACATACCAAAGAAAAAACATATCAGATTTTCTTTTGACGCCCTCTCGTATTATGGAAGCTTATGCCAAATTCGACCGGCGGACGGGCGGGTCTCAAGAAGGGCGGGATAGGACGGGCAGTCAGTGTGTAAGGTGACCCCGCAACCTGTCTGTATGTCATAGGTCAAAGTTTCCTAACCCTAAACAAACTTCGCACCAGTGGTGAGGCTTTTTTCTCATATTGTTCTTGATTGACGTGTGTACGTATTTGTGTGAGAGAGTTGGAGAACCTGCAGACGGAAACAACGAGATTTCCGTGACATCGCTAGATTTAACTGTTCCCTGGTGACTGCAAAAGGCAATCATTATACATATATAAAGGGGCAGTCACAGTGCATTCGTAAACATTTGCATGTATGTCCGTCTACTGTTATTTATTTTCACTTACTTCATTTATATTATAGAGGAGGGGGGAGGGGGTGACTGAACGGTTATTGCTCCCGTACAGGGTTGGATCCCAGCATAGGGCCGGACATATTTCCAAGAAACATTATCATCTAATGATATCACACGTTGCCCAGATCTCATGGATTGAGAGATAAGATAACTAGCATTCTAGTATAAGGACGACAAACGGGAAGTCATGTTTGCAAGTTGTACTCGTTAAAATACCACGGCACTTGAAATTGCACAGAGTAGGCAGTAAGGCCTTGTCCTAGCAAAATTAGTTAGGATAATAAAACATTCTCCATTGAGCCCGTTACCTTGGGTGAAATCTGATTGGCAACACCAATGCATATCGAAGTCGGAACACGCTGATCTGTGAAGTGCGAAGTGTATAACTAGATGAACCGCACTTCCCTCGAAATAGGGACAGAAAAGAAGTTTATATCACTATGGATCCGTTCAGTGAGTATATAAACTTTGGTTTGCTTTATTCCCTGTATTTATTTGTTTTACTTACTACGGTACTTATTTCCTGCCTGCCAGCCTGCCCTTCTACGCTCCTCACTTTCGCTTCCTATTTATGCGTGTGAATAGTCTATTGCACTGGGCTCACAGATTGTGAGAATTGTACGGTTTTTTTGCCCTAGCCATGCGGGAGTGTGGGGAAAATGAACAGGCTGAGAGACTGGCTGATTGCGCCTATTGGTGGTAGAGTATCTATGGACAAGGGAGAGATGGTCGTGTGCCTGTGGGAGCAGGTGTAGAAGGTGGGGGTACAGATTGAGAACCCGTATGTGGAAAGAGTGATATTACGAGGAGTCGGCCGAGGTTCTGGAAGAATCTCAAAACTGAGAGGAAAGACAATGAGAACTTTCAATCAGATAGCGGTGGAAACGATTAGCAGTATGACTCTTCGCTGGCTCTTGAACGGAGCGCGTATGGGAATGTCGGTTATTCAGTGCATCAGACATTAGAATTGAGTCTTTCGGGGAGGGAGAGGGGGGAGATTCACCAACCAAGATGGGGATGCAATCTTTATGTCTTTGTGAGAATGTGAACGCACTTCGAAACCGAGGTCAGTGTGTGGGCGGGCAATCAAGCAATATTTGTGAGTTAGTTAGACTGAGATCTGCAATAAAAGCATCTGTCACGATAAGACATTGTCTGCAGTCGGAAAGCTAGCAGCGCTTTTAATAACTCATGTCCGCCACAGCTTGTCGCTTGCCTTCATACTACCAATGAATGACAGTGTATTAACAATGCGGAAGGAGTCCGTACAACTATGGGCGTTGCCTCTCTGCCAAGTGTGTAGCGTAAAGTCAAATTTGTCACCTGAGATATCCGGATGATTCTGTCGGTGGTAGTGTTCTTGTTTCAAAGATGAAGCCACGCATGTCAAACTTCACAGCTTCATTGCCAACCGCGAATCGCTAATTAAATCATTCGACGTTCCTTTGATGTCGTGGTTTTGCTTGGATAACTGGCAATTTCAGGATTTGGTTTTTAATTGTTGGGTTTTAGTTATTGTTCACACCCATAGCACGTGGATACCGCCAGAAGTGATCCAGTACACCCCACAGATCCAACCAGGAAAATCTTAGCATAGTTCACGAACTCCATAGCACCAAGCGAGATCCAAATGTTTGCATGCAAAGAATCACACGTGCCAGAAAAATAAATTTTGAAGTATATTTTCAAATTTAGAAATTTCACTTGGGCTGCGGCTTTTGGCCTACTCTTTACAATTCCAAACACGTGAAGAATTTTTAACGTGTTCTACGGGTAGCCTGGTCCTCCTTGTGTCGCGACGCCCAATCCCGGACCAAGTGCGAGTACACCATCCTTTTTCTATTGTTAGTAAAAACCCATACAATATCCACATGAGTTAAACTAATTGACTTTCTTAAATTCTTTTTTTTTTTCGGAAAACGGACGGACATTCTCGGTGTACCGTGAACCCTATCGGCGTTCTACTGGTTCTGTGGCGTAGAGTTACGGATACAATCCATAACCCCGCATACCGCGTTCAAAATACAACTGTGTGAGATTTGGGAGCAGACCATCTTGCGTCCGTTTTCATACAAAGTTGCGTGTACCAATCGTTCTGAACGTAAATTTCACAAAAGCCAAAACCATGCTGGGGTTGACTGCAACGACGTGTAAAGAGTATCCAAGTAACTTTAACCGCCTTTTAGTGTAAGTACGAGGCGTGACGTCAAATAAGCCACTCTGCCTTAGCAATCACCTGATCAAATGGTTCTACACGTTTTGATATGTGATAAAAAACGCCGCCAAGGAGCAAGCACGACATGAGGTTTCTGATCGTACGAAGAGGTCCCCCTTCCCAGAATGTTTCAGTTATTGGCCCTCCTTACACTCTCTTGGAGAGGGCCACCCGGGTCATGACACCGAGGCCCTGACGTGCGTTCGAGACGTTCGATATTTTGCGTTGTCCTTGCGTTGTTCCGTGTTTGTCCCCTAACTGCGATAAATGTCTGCTCCCAAGTCACTCGTCCCCCGGAGAGGAGAGCCTTGTGCACCCGGTGCTTCGTACAGAAATCCTAGCACCGGTGGCCGTGGAAAGCCAGCTCAGCACCGGCGCTTGATACGAATAAACAATGTATAAACGCGTATAAACAATGTACGAATAAACAATGTATAAACAATATATGTATAAACAATGGACAAGATCCAGCAAGAAGTTGACGAGATTAATAACACACTGGAGGGAGTTGAGTCAGGAACCGACATAACAGCCCTCAAGACATTGGCATGTGTGCTCCGTCCTAATCTTCAACAACCAGCGAAGAGTCCTAATGCTAATGATACCAATCGCAATCTGATTATGTATCCATCTGGCCTTTCTTCGAGTACTGAGTGTTAGCAAGATCCTCTGGTCACACTCTGTCGCTTCATTCTCTCCAGGCGATGATGACGTGTCTGTTCTTCAACACTATATAAACAGTATCAGATCATTACGAGAATGAAACTTTACGTGTGTTGAATTCATTGAAGAACTGGATGATCCAGCTTGAAAGCATAGACACCATAGAGAAAAAATGGTGAAAACTTCATGGACAGCCAAAATTAGTAATCTGTTTTGACAGAGAACTAATTTCTGACGAACTAAGGATTAACATCTAAGCCACTTTACCTCTGTATTTTATATTCATCTATGTCCCGGGGCATTCAGGTGTGAAAGGCAACGAGCGAGCCGATCGGTTGGCGAACATGGCGATGATCCAGATGGGAAGAGCAATGGATGGGTTAGACATCATCAACGCCATAAGAGGAGATGGGCGACATGATGACTTTAAGGACAATTACGAATCTTCTTCCTCGTTCAAAGTGAGGGAGTTGGGAGTGAAGCGGGGAGCTGCCAGACACGAACATTTTGCTAAGAGCACAAGACATTTGATAACCAGCACCGAACTGGACTATCAGTCGATACACTCTGGTAGAGGTGTTGAGGCGGTGGTAGGCGCGTATGTGGACTTGTCCGGAGTGCAATGGTGACTTGTCTCAAGTGCGATGGTGACTTGTCCGGGGTGCAATGGTGACTTGTCCGGAGTGCAATGGTGACTTGTCTCAAGTGCGATGGTGACTTGTCCGGGGTGCGATGGTGACTTGTCCAGAGTGCAATGGTGACTTGTCTCAAGTGCGATGGTGACTTGTCTGGGGTGCGATGGTGACTTGTCCGGAGTGTGATGGTGACTTGTCCGGAGTGCGATGGTGACTTGTCCGGAGTGCGATGATGACTTGTCCAGAGTGCGATGGTGACTTGTCCGGAGTGCGATGGTGACTTGTTCAGAGTGTGATGGTGACTTGTCCGGATTGCAATGGTGACTTGTCCGGCATGCAATGGTGACTTGTCCGGAGTGCGATGGTGACTTGTCTGGGTGCGAGGTGACTTGTTCAGAGTGCGATGGTGACTTGTCCGGATTGCGATGGTGACTTATCTGGAGTGCGATGGTGACTTGTCCGGAGTGCGATGGTGACTTGTCTGGATTGTGATGATAATGATCCTCACTAATCACTAGTTTTAGGATCTATTACACTACACGTTCTTATCCTACACATCCCGTGGTTTATTACGTGTGTGCTCACTTATTGATCACAAAGTTCCTTTGTAATCATTTAGCAGTGTCGCAAGGGATCAGTGCAGTATGCGCACAACACTTTCTCCACATGTTGCCCAGAAGAAGCAGACGTTGTTTCAACATAAACTTTTCTTATTCTGATCTTCCTAGCAAGATGGATCAAACTTATTACACGCAAATAAACAAATTTGCAAGCATTAACTGGCGCTCATAGAAATAGAAGAAAGAAGTAGAGATTAGAGGACACGCTAGAGAACATAAACATTTAAAGCTGTAGTTACCATGCCGGGATTAAAACTGGTCACCTTCAAATAACGACAGTGCCTCGCCGCAGAAACAAGTGTACATCTACACATGAACAACTTAATACACTACATGCACTAGCTTCTGACTGAGAAGAGTAGTCCGTTTGAGAATTGTGTAAATCTCTCACCGTTTATTATATACTTAATGGTGATTCTGAATTGTGTAAACATGTCATCGTTTATGATATACTCAGTGGTGATTCTGTACTGTGTAAACTTGTCATCGTGTCTTATATACTCAATGGTGATTCTACCTGCAACTGTTCCACATAACGCCCAAGTATGATAATTCAAAAACCACAGTGGTGCTTTACAAAACGACCGGATCAACTTCATTGCTGCAGCCATTACCCTCACTGGACAACAATCAGCTTCAAATTAATATCCTATTTGTGGCTGACTCAGTCACAGGATTATTAACCTGAGCCAGGGATGGACTCTAATATAGCTTCTCTTTTGAGGTTGAACGTGATAGGGGAAATGGTATAACCGAATCGAAAATGCATTGCAGCGGGTATTATCCCGCGTGACGCGTCCTCTTTTCGCAGAGCGGCCTGCTGAAAGTGCCGCACAGAACAGGAACTCCAGCGACAACCCCCAGGAGTCTCCGAGAAAATTGCACTCGTTAACTGGATGACGGAACCGTAAACGATCTCAGGACCATCGGAGAGCAAGTGTAACCACTTGACTTACCCACGGAGATGCCCTGTATTATAATTCAGCAGCTGTAAATGATACACGCACGGCCTTCTGATGATTCTTATCGACAATAAATCAACAGTTAAATAAACTGGCGTTGAATATTTTTTTAATATCAATGGTTATGTCACGCATGGGCGCCTTTCGTTTAGTGCGCCTATCAATGAAACTTGTATGGGTATATCGCGGAGGCGAGAGTACCTGGCAGTGAGAAGGCAGATTGGTTGGCTTCTTTTTTTCGGCATATCTTATTTACAGGACATCGCTGTCAACACCAACATTTTACCGTTGATTATTTCTTGGCAAGATTACGTTCAGTAGTTTACCATTGCTTTCTGAGTGACCGGCTAACACACCCCCGTAAGTAACCAACGCGATGCGATCCGCTACCGAATCTCGCGCAGCTGCGTTACCCTACGTGGATATACGGGATTACGGAGAAAGTCAATAGCACCTTCGCCAGGGAGACCGGCTTCTACGGCGTCTATATTGGTCAGTTTGCACATGGAGGTATCTTCAGCAGTGCAAGCCGTCACAAGGACTTCTGTGTAATGATGCAGTAAGCAGCGAGACAACTATATGCGGACCGAAAGAACATACAATACAAACCGGAACTAGTGTTACTTATCGATTGTCTAGTAGCCCTGCTTGTCGATTGTATAGTAGTGCTACTTGTCGATTGTGTAGTAGTGCTACTTGTCGATTGTGTAGTAGTGCTACTTGTCGATTGTGTAGTAGTGCTACTTGTCGATTGTGTAGTAGTGCTACTTGTCGATTGTGGAGATGTGCTAGATACATATCCAACCAGAGTGCGATGGTGGTGAGTTAACTTCCTCACTCTTTCCTATCTGCTGAAAGAGTCGGTGCGTTGTGTGAGCGTCTCGAGGACAGTAACGTCGCTCACGATAAACAACATGAAGAACGCTGGTTCATGAGACTTGTTGTTCTTATTGTCCTTGCGCTGCTGATCATGTTTGTTCACAGCCTTCTTTCTGTCTCGTGCACTGCCAGTCATTTCTGATACCAATGTTCCTCCATGCCACGATGTCAAATTCTCCAACAGTTTCTTTCTATTTCTACCCCCACCATCCCCTCCTTTATTCCCCCACCTTGCCTCCGCTTTCACGATGCATTCCAGCTTTTCCTTTCTGTTGACACACCCGGAGAATGTAGACTGTTTTCTTTTTATCCGAGTTGCAAGTTGTCTTTGTTAGTTAACTTCTTTTAAAATTATGTTATCTGTCCGAAGGTATTCTCAAAATTCTCATAAAATACCATATCTTTGCAGCTTCCACATAATTCCTCAATTGTCTGTTAATTGTCCATGATTAACTTTCTTATATCAGGATTGGCTTATATAGCTATAGCACTTAAGAACATCCTTTCTCAACTCGACTGATAAAGACATATTGCAGAAAATATTTAACACTTTGAGAAATTCTTCATTTGATTGAGCTTTTATGCATTTGCCATTTTTAGTACATCTTCCATCTGATGTTATTATAATAGTACTCAAATACGTAAATATATTGAGTTGTTTTGATCTGGTTCTGTTAATTTTGGTGAAGCATTTAAGAAGACATTTGTATTTGTAATGACAGTTACTTCTGTTTTTCTGTTATTCAGACTAATACCTTTGTTGTGACTTCCCGTTGCAATTATATCTATCATTTCGTATAACTGCTTGTAATTATTAACAATCAAAACCCTGTTATCAGCATAACGTAGGTTGTTAACATTATGCCCACCAACCGATATTCCTGGCATGTCTTGCATGGATCTCATTATTATTTCGCTGTACAAATTGAACAAATCGCGCGATAGTACACAATGAACGTTTATTAATACATTATTTTCAATTCTTTCACAATTGTTTACACCATTGTCTTCTGTTCTTGTAATCTCAATCTCAAGCGTTCTTAGCAACGACAGACAAGATGTTGTGGAGTTGTTATTTCCCTTGAGTCTATGACGGATTATTTTGAAACAAACAATTTTTACGTTGCCAAAAGAATGAGATCGCTCTAGCTCTGGTGCGCTGACGTCCGGAGAGTGGGGCAAACCTCGACTCTGATCAATTTGACGTCAACTTTGACTTCTCTTTAAGAAAGCAGTGGCAAACTACTGAATGTAACATTGCGTAAAAAACATCCACCTTTTGGGTTAATCGCAAAGGCCTGCTAGGAGAAGCAATTTAAAAAATGTTCGTCTTTATTTGAAGTGTGTAACGCCTGTCATCTGTTTATGTGCACTGTCATGGTTTATTTATCACACTCACAGATGGTATTGACTGGAACATGTTAGTGGAGTTTTCGATGGTTTAATGTCAATATGCACCATGGGTTTAGTGCCCTTGCCTGGCAAGACAGTTGCTCGGTGTATCTCCAGCAGTTCTGTCCCTTCTTCACACACCCGGTGTCTGCCGGGTGACTAGCTTTACGTCTCTCATTGTCTTGTTTTCTTCTGTCCTAACTTCACACCCGGTGTCTGCCTTAACTCTGTCCTAACTTCACACCCGGTGTCTGCCTTAACTCTGTCCTAACTTCACACACCCGGTGTCTGCCGGGTGACTAGCTTTACATCTCTCATTGTCTTGTTTTCTTCTGTCCTAACTTCACACCCGGTGTCTGCCTTAACTCTGTCCTAACTTCACACACTCGGTGCCTGCCGGTGACCAGCTTTACATCTCTCATTGTCTTGTTTTCTTCTGTCCTAACTTCACACCCGGTGTCTGCCTTCGCTCTGTCTGTCCTAACACATAACTTCACATACAGTATCAGCTTATAGCTTTACATCTCTCATTACCTTGGCTCCTTTTCTCCCAACATATAATTATTTTAAAGTTTTCCAAATGAAACATGTATTGCTTTAAGTAACAACCTTCCCCCCAAATGTAAGTATTTTTAATAAAGAAATATAAACTACACGGGGAATAGTGTTAACTATGAATACAAAGCAAACCGCATATAAATTACAGATTACACTTTCATTCTCATGCTTTCTGTAGTCCCCCCCCCCCCCCTCTCTCTCTCTCTCTCTCTCACACACACACACACACACACACTTACTCACTAATCCACACACATACATGTGTACACACACACACACACATACAACATACACACAGATCTACACAGGCACCTACTCACTGAACACTTTCATATCTAGATTACATCTTGTCAACAGCTACCACAGTAATGCCTGACAACACCTCATTGATTCAGCCTGGTTCTTAAGCTGTGTGATGAAAGCTTCGACAGTTAACAGAAACAATGACAGAGAGGCAAACGACCACAGCAATGCATGAGGACAGCTACGCGGATCTCAGTCCAGGGCATGATCCAGACAGCCCTATTATTAACGTTTTACACCATAAAGACAGAAACAGAATGCATTCTTGGTACTGGGGAAATATTTCTAGGTAAGATTTGTAAACCTAATTTTCAGCTGAATTATATCTCAAACTCATTAAGTACAGACATATTTCTAGCTCAGTTTTTCGTTTGCTGTTTTCATTTGTATGAAAACGAAATGCCATCAAATAAAGGGATATTACTAGGTAAGATAGAATTGTCATATTTTCACTGTTTGAAATGTAACCTTCATCATATTCAGGGCTGTTTCTAGGTTAAATTTCTTCATATAAAGAGATATTTCTAGATTTTACCCCACCAAATAAAGAGATATATCTGGTTAAATTTAATCAAATATAGGGGTATTTCTGGTTACGTCCTATCAAATAAAGGGATATTACTAAGTTAGATGGAATTGTCATATTTTCAATGTTTGAAATCTTAACTTCATCATTTCAGGGCTATTTCTAGGATACATTTCTTCATGTAAAGAGATATTTCTTGGTTTTACCTAATCAAATAAAGATTAAATCCCATAATATAACGAGATATTTCTGGTTAAATCTCATCAAGTAAAGGCATCATCATAACCATCCAGTATCATTTCCTGTGCAGAACCATATGTTCCATTTGTCTTGCTTCCATTTCTGTCACATGTAAATGAACTATCTCATCTTGAATATGTCTATGACATGGTCTTCCTCTCTTTCACTTTCCCTGCATGCTTCCCTCCACAATTATTTTCCCCAGACATTCATGCCTCTCTATTCTTCATAAAGATTGCACTTTCCACAATTTTTAATAGCTCATATGCTGTGACCTATAATGTGTGGAGACCTATCACATACATGCCAAAGGCAGAATGTGCTACTGAGATACCCCTTTTGTTTTATGACATCGCATCTATACCTCTAAACAATTCCACCACAGGACCCATGTTAAAAGATGAGATTTTTTCCCCAGATCCGATGCAGAAGAAAAGCTAAGAGGCTTACCCGATGGCTCTTACCTAGTCAGAGATTCTACAACACCTGGGGATTTCACACTAACACTCAGGTTTGTCGTTCGTATGCACGTTTTTGGCCTATTATTGAGCACCTGTTGGGTATACTCATGCTGTCTGCATAAATTAAAAAGAATATATAGTATAAAATATTAGGGAGTGCGAATAGTGCTTGGCTGCATTAGAGATTCATTCATTTAGTAGCATGTCTTTTGCAGAACATCGTTCCCCTAACAACCTTCCAGAAAACTTCTCGGTCATAAGTAAGATATCCCACGTCTGATACACCCATCTGGAGATCATCCGCCACATCCTGCACCCATCTTCTCTTTGGCATTCCTCTTCCTCTCTTCCCGGGCATAAACCTTTCCAATATTGTTCTCTCCAAACTTTAATGACGTTTCAAGTGACCAAAATATTTCAATTTTCTTTGTTTTGTCATCTGTAGTAGCCAACCTTCTTCAATATTCAGATATTGTCGTGTGGATGCATTTGTTCTTTTCTGTATCTAAGATATTCTTAGAATCCATCTACAATATTTATATTCAAAGGCATTTATACAATGTTCAGCATTAAAGATACCCCTATCAAAATAATGTGGTACATGCCTGGCCTTTTCCCCATCAAGGCCAGATAGGCTTCATCCATGTGTTACTGGGGCCACTAAAAGAAGGAAAGAATAGTAACACAGTAGCCTCCCGTGCTTGTTATAGCGGGTGATAGAAGAGGGTTGGGTAAAACTGGCTACCCATCCTGTAGGAAAATGTAGCTGCAAGATTCATGAACAAGTCTACACAGGAACTGGTAGAAGTTGGTTGTGAGCCTATGCTCCATTGCAAGATTTGAGGTAGAGGAGAAAAGAGACTAAGGCTCATTGAATGGTTACAAGTGACATAAGTGTTCCTTACATAGAAGCATCACTGACAGCAAAGAAGAATGGCTCCAGAGAGGAATGTTATGAATGGTGATGAAAGATAAGATAATCACGTAAGTATTACAGGTGAACCTGTGCGTAAGGGGAAAGAGAAGATATGCACACTGAAAGACAGAACAACTGTATAACCATTGGTTGAGAATATAGGGAGTATGCAATGGCAGAGCGGCGTTAGAAATAAGGCAGCAGCATATAATAGGGGATATCACTAAGGAGGAGGATTTAATATTATATACTAACGGATCAGTTAAGCGAGATGAGAGATCAGCTTGGAGCTTCACAGCTTGTTGGGTAGGAACGCTCATTGCAAGGCAGAGCGGAGCACATTCAGTCGCGACATCAATGGTTAGAATGGAAGTGGAGGCGGTCACTGCGGCTATAAGATAGCTTTCTGACACTCCATTCAATAAGACATCATGATAACCGGCTCTTAGTCAGTGATCCACAACATTAAGCCTGCATATTTCTGGCATGAATTGTTGGTACATCTGGTCAGCACACCTACAACAGCTAAAGTGGCTCTACTGTCCATTTCATGCTGGGGTACGTGGACATGAATGGGTTGATTTGCTCCCAGGGGGAAAGCTGAGATCGAGCAAGGGAACGAACGAACAAACTTTATTTTCCAAGAGTCACAAATTTGGCACGCAGGCCCGTCTTACAATTGGTCCTTCCAATCACTCATCTTTGTACATCCCTGATCTTAGCAACAACAGCCAGAACAGTCTACTTGGAGATGTGATTAGTTAGTTGCATATTCTTTACAGGACATGACAGTCAACCCCAGTGTTTTAATTTTTTTGGGGGCTGTCTGTGATTTCTTGGCATGCGGTGCCATATATAAATGAGCATCAGTTGCACGAGGAAACACAACCCAATGATTGCATGTGGTTACAACTAATGGAATCAGGAATCCATTTTGGCACTAGCAGGAAGGATTGAGGCAGAGGACAAAGCAGAGACGTGCATAATCAGCTGGCCACTTCAACTACAAGTATCTGGCCTCTTCTACTCCTGAGTGAGACAGCAAACTTGTGGGCTTGTTGTAAATGTTCTGACATCACTGCTGGATGATATTTTCTAATGCAAGTGTTCTTTTTGTTCCAATATAATGTTTTCTTGTTGAACTGCTATGAAATATGCTTTCTTGGGTTCCAATGTTTTCTTCTTCTCCTAAGTGTTTTTTATTGCCTCATTTGTGTTCATGTTGTCCCAGTACACTTTTTGCCCCAATGTCTTTTCTTGTTCTCCTAAGTGTTTTCTTATTGCCTAATTTGTGTTCCTTTTGTCCCAATATACACTCCACCCCCATTCTCACCCCAATTCCTTTCCAGTGTTTTCTTGATGTCCTCAGTGTTTTCTTATTGCTTTATTTAAGGTCATGTTGTCCCAATATACACTCTTTGCCTCAATATGTTTTCTTGCTTTCCTCAGTGTTTTCTTACTGCTTCATTTGTGTTCATGTTGTCTTAGTATACACTTTTTGTTCCAATATGTTTTCTTGATATCCTCAGTGTTTTCTTATTGCCTTATTTATGTTTATATTGTCCCAATACACACTCTTTGTCCCAATATGTTTTCTTATTTTCCTCAGTGATTTCTTATTGGCCCATTTGTGTTCATGTTGTCCGAGTATACACGCTTTGTCCCATTATGTTTTCACCTGATCCCAGTATGTTTGCCAATGTGACTTATTGTTGACTCACATGATTTTGAATTGTCCTATTTGTTTTCTTGTTGGTCGTATCTTTTCTTGTTGCCCCAAAACGATTTCTTGTTGCCGCAATAAGCTTTCTTGTTGCCCAATATATTTTGTGCATTTCTGTTTGTATTTCAGTTCTGATACTGTGGTTAGAGGAGACCACTGCAACACACATTGCATTCATTATGAACTCACAGAGTATGCTTAGTAAGGTAGAGAAAGGAACATTTTGTGTGGAATGGCTATCCTCGCTTCAGAGGTCACAGTTTGTGAGAATTGTAAGGATATTTTGCCCTGGCCATTTGGGAGTGTGGGGGAAATGAACAGGCTGATAGTCTGGCAGGGAATGCACCACTTGGTGGTAGATGACCTACCTAAGGACAAGGGAGAGGTGGTCGAGCGCCTGTGAGACCAGGTGGAGAAGGCGGAGGAACAGATTCCGAGCCTGTATGTGGAAAGAATGATATTGTGGGGGAATCGGGGGATTCTAGAAGAATCTCAAAACTAAGAGGGAAGACAAGGAGAACTTTAAATCAGATAGCCGTGGGAACGATTACTAGTATGACTCTTCGCTAGCTGTTGAACTAGGGGAAGGATCATGTATGGGAATTCCTGAGTGCAGTGATGTCAGTTCTTTGCTCAACTCAACTAAAAGGAGATGTGGTTAGTGAAATTAGAATTAAGTGGTTTGTGCAATAATTTATCGACATTGTGGTTAGTGCAGTTACTATCAAGTATCAACATAGTATCATGCTTACTTATCAGCACCGTGGTTAGCACACTTATCAAGATAGTAATTAGTGCACTTACTTATCAACAAAGTAGTTAGTGCACTTACTTATCAACATAGTAGTGCACTTACTTATTAATAAAGCGGTTAATGGACTTATTTATTAACTTAGTGGTTTGTGCACGTTCTTACCCAGATAGAGATTAGTGCATTTACTTAACAATATGGTGATTAGTGCACTTTCTTATCCAGTAATGGTTAGTGCACTTACTTAAATGGTGATTAGTGCACTTTCTTATCCAGTAGTGGCTAGTGCACTTACTTAAATGGTGATTGTGTGCACTTTCTTATCCAGTAGTGGTTAGTGCACTTACTTAAATGGTGATTAGTACACTTTCTTATCCAGTAGTGGTTAGTGCACTTACTTAAATGGGGTTAGTGCGCTTACTTAAATGGGGTTAGTGCGCTTACTTAAATGGTGGTTAGTGCACTTGCTTAAATGGTGATTAGTGCACTTTCGGAGAGGAGTGGGTCAGAGTGACAGCGGAGCAGTCAGACTTGTGCAGAGTTATAATCACATTGAGTGGGGAGTACAGGGAGTGGCCAGCAGGGGCCACGAAAGTGGAAATCCAGCAACTAATTCAGGATAATGCTCGCCCGGGTGATGTGATTATCTACACAGATGGTTCGGTGTTGAGAGGTAGTAGAAGTGCCTGGGGTTTCTTGGCAAAGGCTAATTGTCAACGTTTGGTGCAGGAGAGCCTGGCATATGATACCACAACATCTAGCTTAAGAATGGAGGTGGAGGCAGTCGGTGCAGCTTTCCGCTGGATGGAGAATACGATACGCACACACACATCATGATTGTAACTGACTCAGAAAGCATGCTGAGTAGGGTGAGGACTGGCAAGCTTCGTGTCGAGTGGCTTGCTTCGCTTCGGAAGTCACGGGTGGCAAGCATTGTCTGGATATTTTCTCCGGGGCATGCTAGTGTGTTAGGGAATGAACAGCCAGACAGATTGGCTGGCTCTGAAAAACTTGGTGGAGTATTGATGCATGATAGGGCAGACGTGGTTGCGGCCTTGTGGGAGCATGTGTACACCTCTGAGGAGCAAATGGATCACCATGGTCTGGCAACAATGTGACAGCGTGGAGTGATGAGGGGATCTGGCCAATGCTCGACGCTTAGAGGAAAGGCAAGACGCACATATAATCAGATTGTTACTGGTACTATTAGGGTTGGAACTCTTTGCTGGATTCTGAGGATGGGGACAGAGCGCTTGTGGAAATGCCCCGAATGCTGTGATGTCGGTTCCTAAATCAATCAATCAATCAGTCAATAGTGCACTTTCTTGCCTAAATATTGGTTAGTGCACTTACTTAACAACATGGTGGTTAGCGAACTTTCTTACCCAAACACTGGTTAGTGCACTTAGTTAAATAGCAGTTAGTGCACTTTCTTACCCAAATAGTTACTGAAAATAGGAAGTAGAGGTGTGTTACAGTTATGACTTAAAGATATGTTGTTTTATATATCAAATTAAAAGGGGTTGCTTATGGAAAAACTATGGAAAACTACTGTAAATAAGTCCATGGCAGATACGGGAAGTCACTTTAGATGATTAATCATCCTTTGGCACTTATTCAGCTAACAAAGGCTGGTGTTCACACAACTCAGTTAATTATTTTTCACATTTTAAGTCACTTAATGAAAAACCGTTTTTTTTTTAGGTATGGTCTTAGCATGGGTAGACAGAACCGGTCACCTTGGGTTGGGTGGAATCTGTCTAGAGAAAGCACACCTTACACAAATACAGAAGCCAGATAGACTGACCTGTGAAGTGCATAACGAATTTCCTCAAAAGAGGAATAAAGAAAAGAAAGTAGAAGTCTTAGCAGAATTTTGAAAAAAGATTAAATACAACCAACAGCAACAAACACATACATAGACAGATAATCAAATGAGCGTACAGGATGACCCAGTATAAAATGGGTACCAAGAATGTCTTGGGAAGTAAAGGTTGCCAGCATGGTACTGAGAACATCACCCACCGCATGCTGATTGGTCCATACAAAGATGGGTCAAGCACATTATGCCCATTACCCTTTAAGGAATGTACAAGTATCCTTGACTTTTACTTATTTATCTAACAAGAATCACGGAGGAGAAAACTGTAGCTCTACCACAACATCTAACAACACAGCACCATGTGGAAAAGGATAAATAAAGAGAAATAAAGAATGAAAAGCTGTGAATATTTTAACAGACATAGAAGGATGATAAACTCTACAGCTTATGAAATAGCAGAAATTTAACACTCCACATCACAATAAAGAAAGTGGTAGGCACAACCTAATCACTTGAAAAACATGAATAGACAAATAGCACATCCAGTATCTGGAATAGTGATAAAAACTATATATCCCTATTATAGACCAGAAGGGTTGAACGGGATATTTCATTTCCAAATTAAAAATGCCCTCATATTTGGGAATATTCCAAAGATAGGATGAATCACATTGTTTAGAAATCAAGTAGAAATTAAATAATAGTTTGTATAAATAAGTTTTAAAAATAAATAGCAAAATGCTTTATCATTAAATGTTAAATATGTTTGTAGGAAAACAATTATCTAAAGCAATAAAGCTGTTAAAGATAACATTGTCTTTCTTTTTTCACAGACAAGACGGCCATATTAGGTGCATAAAGATATATTGCCAAGATGGCAAATATGGTTTAAAGATGAATGATTTTAAATTTGATTCCCTCGCTGCCCTGGTGGATTACTATAGCAAGCACACATTAGCTGAATTCAACAGGCGCCTTGCTACTAATTTATTATATCCTGTCAGGAAGGTGTGTTTTGGTAATATATTATTAGATTAATGTTTTTCCGGCCAGAGTCTGTTGCCAGTTTTCTCACAATATTTACAGTTTGTGCAAATGTTCTTCATGTGACTGGCAAATGAGTGAGGTGGTACATTTTATTACTTGTTTTTTTCTTAAATTACTGACTTTACTCATAAATAATAACTGCAACAAAATAATAATTATTAACTCTTTTGGTTACAGGTAGATGCAATTTTAACTATTTATATCCTAAACATTGTTACTTAGAGTAATAAATGTTTGTGTCTGATGGAGTTAAAACAATTAAACTATGAGGCAAGAGTAAAAGTAACAATTTGGGAAGAGTAACAACAAACTGGGGCAGATGTATTAAAAGTAGCAATCTAGATAGAGTAACAACAAGATGGAATGGAAGAATTAAGAGTAACAGTTTGGGATGCGTAACCACAAGCTGAGACAGAAGGATTAAAAGTAACAATTTGGGTTGAATGAAGATGAGACAGAAGGATTAAAAGTAACCATTTGGGATTAATAATAATGAGATGGGACAGAAGGATTAAAATTAAAAATTGGAGTTGAGCAACAACAAGCTGGAGCAGAAGGATTAAAAGTAACCATTTGGGATGAGTAACAAGAAGCTGTGACAGAATGATTTAAAGTAACAATTTAGGATGAGTAACAGCAAGCTGGGGAAGAATGATTAAAAGTAGCAATTTGGATAGAGTAACAAATGACAAGATAGGACAGAAGGAAGTGATAAAAGTATATTATGTGTTGAGTAAACAAGTATGGGAAGTTCCTGGCTAAAAAATATGCTCAATATTTAATAGTTTCATAATTTCATGTAATTGTTTATCAGAGAATGTTATTTTTATCCATTTTGGTGCTCATTAAAATGGCATTATAGAAACATGTTTTTACACTACTTCTTGATTCATCTGTTCAGAACATTGATGAGATAACATGTAACATGTATATAATTGTATTTCTAGAATTATCACTATGGAAGCTAAAACATTTTTCATTTTTCATGATGGCTAGGTTGCTACAGACATAATTTCTATGCAGACATAATTTGTATGTACAATTGTTAAATTTTACATTTGCCTGTTTCAAGAGGGTTTTAGAAGTAAACTTTTCTTTTATTTTTGAGCTAGAGTATCTGGCATGAAGATAAATGTTAGTGAAACAAAGTAGCAAACTCATGGTGTGATTGTCAGGATATTACACTAACAATGGCAGGAGTATTTGATGCCAGGTATCGTTGTTCACTAGGGACAGAACAGATTGCCTTCCCCTGTGCACTTAGGCCTAAAATAATGTAATGGTCCTATCATTTGCTATTGGTCTTTTAAAAGAGTGATGATACCCACTAAACAAACCCAAAACTTCAATATTGAAGGAATGAGTATTGAAGAAGTACAGAAGTTTCCCTATCAGGGTTAAATCATGACATACATAAGTTTCCCTATCAGGGTTAAATCATGACAGACAGAAGTTTCTCTATCAGGGTTAAATCATGACAGACAGAAGTGTCCCTATCAGGGTTAAATCATGCATAACAGACAGAAGTTTCCCTCATCATAATCATCATCATCTTCCACTTCTGCCGTCAAGCATCGTGGGGAGGAATAATTTGCGTTCCAGCGCCCGGTGGGCGGCACTGGATAGTGTCATTCCGTGTGGTTGTACAATGTCTCTGATGTCGTCAATCCATTTTCTTCTTGGACATCCGCGTGGTCTCGTCGCAGATGATCTTTGATGTAAGGCCAGTGATGGTAGTTGCTGATGTTGCATTCTAACAACATGGCCAAACCACTTGATCTTCTGTCTTTCAATAAATGTGGCACAAGGTGTTGATCCCACAGTCTGTCTGATAGTAACATTTCTTACTCGGTCTCGGATTGTTAAGTTGGCAGCTCTCCTCAGGCATCTCATTTCGCAGGTGTTGATTTTGCGAAGGTGTAATTTGGATAAAGTCCAGGTTTGAGATTGGTAGCATAGGGTTGGTGTGAATATGCTGTTTATTATCTGTCGTTTTGCGGACATGGGTATGTTTGGATGTTTCAGTAAGGGTGACAGTTGATATGTAAGTGCACTAGCTTTTTGACATCTGATTTCAATTTCTCTGTCTAATCTGCCATCTTCTGTGATCATACTTCCAAGGTATTTGAATTCTTTAACTTGTTTCAGAGGTGTGTTATTTATCTGTATACTTAGTGGGCCTGGCGATCTGCTAACTTGCATTACTTCGGTTTTGGCTGTGTTTATACTCATATTGTATCTGCTGCAGGTTGAACTCAGATTAGTAATATGATTTTGTAGTCTGCCCTCGTCGCTGTAAAACAGGCACTGATCATCTGCAAATAGAAGTTCATTTATTCCCTGTGGGTCAGTTGTTTCATCTGGAGTAAAGAGTTCTAAATTTTCTGAATCTGGTCTGTCGAGACTTGCTTCTTTGGAAATTCTGTCCATGTAGATATTGAATAGCAGGGAGAGAGCACACATCCCTGTCTCACTCCTGTATTGACTGTGAACATATCTGATATACCTTCCTGTGTTCTTACTGCACTTTGGCTCGAGTGGTACATGGCTATGATGTTTTCTAGCAGTTGCCCTTCTATCCCATAGTCTTCAAGGATGGTCCATAATTTGTATCTGTCTACTCTATCAAAAGCCTTTTCCTGATCTACAAACACAATATTCTGCTGGTCACTATATTCAATAGTTTTTTCACAAATTTGTCTAAGTGTAAATAATGCATCAGTGCAATTTTTACCTTTCCGAAAACCGAATTGTGCTTTGCTTAACTGTTGTTCAACTATTTTTTGTTCCAAAAGTTTTGCATACATTTTCCCTATATGGCTCAGGAGTGATATACCTCTGTATGTTTCGCACTCTCTCATATTGCCTTTCTTTTTCCATATTGGTAATATTATTGCCTGTTGCCAATCATCTGGGACTTTTCTTTCTTCCCATGCTATATTAAAAAGTCTTGTTAGCCATGTAACTCCTGTTTCCCCACAGGCTTGAATAGCTTCTGTGGTGATTCCATCTGGACCTGGTGATTTGTTTTTAGGACTTTTCTGTATAACTGCTTTGACTTCTGCAGGTATGAAATTTGGTTCTTGCTGTCCCTGGCGTTTAGGCACAAAAGTGAGGTTTCCTATGTTATCTGTGGGGTTAAGTAGTTCTTGAAAGTATTCTGCCCACCTTGCTAGTCTTTGTTGTGGATTAAATATTGACATACCTCTTTTGCTGTTTATGATGGTGGTTGGGTTGTAACATGCATCTCTGTTTCTGATTGTGGTGACACGTTTATAAAATTCTCTTGGGCAGTCTTTGCTAAGGGTCGCCATCTGTTCACCGTATATTCTCCAGGATTCATCTTTAGATGCTCTAATTGTTCGTTTGTTCGTAATTGAAGTTTCCCTAACAGGGTTAAATCATGCATAACAGGCAGAAGTATCCCTAGCAGGATTAAACCATGACAGACAGAAGTTCCTTATCAGAGTTTAGCCATGACAGACAAAATTTCCCTATCAGGGTTAAATCATGACAGACATAAGTTTCCCTATCAGAGTTAAATCATGACAGACAGACGTTTCCCTAGCAGGATTAAATCATGACAGACATAAGTTTTCCTATCAGGGTTAAATAATGACGGAGGATGCTTTTTATACAACTGAATTAAGATCTAGAATAGCAGTTGCCAAATAAGCATTCTTGGTGGGAACAAATATTTCTACCTTGAAAGTCAACATGGTCAAAGGGCTTAACAGTCATGCTTAAACTTTATTTGGTGATTGCAGTAGTGAGTTAGTTCCTCACACCAGATAGTTGTACTTAAATACTGATCTCTCATTATTGACTTGGGGACATTAATTACAAGTACCCAAGAAGTAGGCGTGAGTTCATCTGATGGTGGTCATACTGGTAATAGGGAAAGCTAGTCCACACGCAAACATAAATTTAGTGTATTCCCTTGTCATTCACTTGTGTGGACTTTGAGTTCGAAATGAGCACGCACACAAATTGCTACCACCAAGTAACATCAATATTGAGTTACGGAGAGGAATAGTTACAAGGCATGTCTGGCCTGTAGCACTATATGGTTCTGAAATATGGGACTCTTTTTAAAACAATAAAACTGGGAAGTTTTTGAAATATGGCAAGGTAGCGGGTTCAACCCCTATACCGGTTAGTTGGATTAAAATGTTGACTTCTTGTCCTTGACTTGAGGATAGAATTGCAAGTACCTCTAAAGTGGATTCGCCTGATGGTAAGTTTCACTGGCAATAGTGGAAAGCTAATCCACACACAAAAAATCAGCCCAGTGTACTAGAAGCATTAGAACTTGTATGTACTCGTAGTATGCTAAAGTTCAAAGCAAACACACACACACACACACACACACACACACACACACACACACACACAGAGAGAGACAGAGAGAGAGAGACACACACACACAGACAGACAGAGAAAGAGAGACAGAGAGAGAGAGAGAGAGAGAGAGAGAGAGAGAGAGATGGATAGAAAAAATAAATAAAATCAATACATGTTTTAAGACACTTTGAAAAATAGAAATAGGCTGTATAGGCTTACAGTATTAAACATGGAGGTCGGCTGCTGAAAATACTGGAGGGACAATTCAGGGGAAAAGAAAAGGAAAACACCCAAGAAACAGTTGCATCACAGAGGCATGCAAGGTCATTGGGGTTTAGTCTCCCACTAACAAACAGAATAGCTGCTCACAGGTGATTGTGGAATGACATCAGACAACTTAACACCCGTCTTCTGACTTTCTAACCCAGTGGTTCTCAACCGGTGAGGAATTCCACCCCCCCCCCCACCCCCCAGGGGGAAATGTAGGGTTCCGGAAGGGGTGGGGGCGGGAAGGGAGGGAATAAAGATTATTTCAAGATCACATTAATACAAGAACCGATTACGTGATATTGTTTTTCCCTCCATACTTTACAGTTCTGTACATCTTGCCCTTCTGACATTCGTTTTATAACATAAGCAGACCCGCAAATCACATTTTATGTAGATGTCTAGACTAGTATATGTTTTTAAATTTAGCTTCCATTTTTACATATACCGTACAGGGGGGGGGGGGGGAGATTTATAGGAAATAAATACGAAAGGCGGGGATGACATATAGTGAAGGGGTGCCTGGGCCAAAAAATGTTGAGAATCACTGGTCTAACCTGATGATGATGATGTGTTTCATAAGCAAGTGCAAAGGCAGCTTACATGTAATGTTTTCTGTGGCAATTTGTTCTTAGGCAGCATGACTACCCCATCATGCACCCAGTGGTAACTAAAGTAGGTCCTCTATGACCCTTTTACATGCCTCTGGCTCACTGGGTATATGGTGCCAGGCTCATATTTGTATAGACCAATCGGCACTCGACAGGTGGTAAGATGGGGATTAAGATTGTTTCAAGATCATGTTAATACAAGCAAGAACTGATTACTTGATATTGTTTTTCCCTTCAACTTTATGGTTCTGTACTTCTCGCCCTTCTGAAATTTGTTCTATAACGTAAGTAGACACACAAATCATGTTTTATGTAGAAATCTAGACTTGTTCTAGTATGTGTTATTAAATTCAGCTTCCATTTTTACGTATACTGTGTAGGGGCGGAAAGGGGGGGGGGGGGATTTATAGGGAAGAAATACGAAAGACGGGGAATGACATTCTGAACATATGGTGTAAGGGTGCATGGGCCAAAAAAGGTTGAGAACCACTGTTCTAGAGTGTCAGTATATTTTTGTGTGTCAATGATATTCTAAGAATATTTCTGTAACATTTCATCTCTTAAGGCCCAATTTTCTTCTTTAGTGATTGCAAAATGGTCCATGACTTGCATGTTGTCATAGGAAAGATATATGTTCTTAGAAATTGTACTTTTATTTCTTTCTCTATTAGCCATGCTGAGTAATTTAGCTGGTTTAGTACACTATTTTATATTTTGTATAGTATTCCCATTGTAATAATTTTCATTTAACATTTATTCGACAGATTCAATCCAATAGAGTAAATGTATATGAAGCTCTCAGCATTTTGGCAGACTTGGGAAGAAAACTGAAGACAGCAAGAAAACATTACCTAGACTTAGTGAATACAGAGAAAGAAGCCACTAAAGTATGTACAGCTTTTTATATTTAGGAATATCATATTTTATGCCAGGGATAAAAAAAAAAAGAAATACATACTTAAACATTTAATTGAATCATTCTAAGCATGAGTCAATAGAAATATTAGGAGCGGAGAAAATCAGTTCACAAGACAATCTTTTTCAACATCATCATCGTGATTTTCAAGGCATCTGTAAAGAAGGCAGTCTGCCATTGCTCTCCTTCTTGGCAGTCACCAGACTGGTTGGTGACCTTAGCCAATGTCTTTATAGAGAGAACCTCCACCTACCATCCTGAATTTGAGACTTTAACCAACAGCTACCAGTTGGCTGCTCTTAAGTTCAATCCACCATCTGCTTCCTTGGTTTCATGTTAACCTGGGGGTGGGGGACTAAACAGTTACTCCACTTTGCTCAAAGGCTTCTGGTATTTGAGATGGAGGGAAGGAGGCACCTTACTTTTTCTTTGATAAGGGATATTTCTACCCAGCTACCCATGGCAGGAAGCAATCTACTTCTCCTTTGATAGATGCTACACTTACCCAGCTACTCGTGCTACTTTCTGAATATAGGGATTATGTACCTACTGTCTAAGACAGCAGAAGTTATGAGTATAGTGGATTCCTGTCTGGGACAGAAGAAGTTATAATTGTAATAAGAGGATGTGATAATATTCCTCTGTCTTCTTTGTGTGTCATTGGTCTCCGAGTGATAAAACTGTCAATGTCTGTTTTACCTACAAGTGTTGCTGAACAGTATTTGTACTTCTCACGTTCTGTGTCCTATGCCCATTATCTAATTATCATCAGAATTCTAAATTATTTCTTTATTTCAGTCATTATTATTCTCCACAAATATTAGAAAAGATTAAAAATATATTGAAATATACACAGACAAATCACTGGGTTGACAGGAAGAAAAATAAGAATAAACACAGGATGTTTGGAAGAAAAATCAGAGTAAGCACAGAATGTGAGGAGCGGATGGCCGAGTGGCTAGAACGCTGCATTCTCCTTTGGGAAACCTGGGTTCGAATCTTCGGTAAGGTGTGGGATTCTTTTCTGTCAGGGACAAAAAGAAAATCCTAACCTGCACAGTTCGCAGCGACTGCACTTGCCAGGCAGCCTTAATTCCTCAGGCTCAAAAACCCCCCTGCCATACACCGCAAGGTACTATATTGGCAGTAAATGACATGACACAGAATGTCTGGAAGAAAAACCAGAGTAAACACAAGATGTCTGGAAGAAACACCAGAGTAAACACAGGATGTCTGGAAGAAAAACCAGAGTAAACACATAATGTTTGAAATAAAAAACTGGAAACGCATTTCTAGAAGAAGGTTCTTTAACTGATTTATTGCCATGGGATGATTAATTGTCTTAAGTGACCTCCTGTATCTTCCATTGGCTTATAAATCGCCAAAATGTTATCATTGTGTTATAATACAACATGTCTACTACTATATTAACAACTTTTAAGCCATAACTGTGACACGCCCCTGCTTCCAGTATTGTGCCATCCATTTTTGTTTGGTCTAAAGCTATTTGTTTGTTTGGCACTGAATATGTTAATAAAAAGATGATGAAATTAATAAATAAGAGAGTTATTTAATGAAAAAGGGGAAGAGTTAACAGAAGAAAGTAACTTAGAAAGTTCCACATATAATAAAGTAAGTCAATGACGCTACTAAAAATATGAATAAAGGGAAAACACATGGAATTATAATAGAGGAATTAGAAGTGTTGGGAGAATTTGGAATAGAAATGTTAAACAAACTGTTGAATTATATTTACAACAGTGGATATATACTAAGTAATATGATGTCATCTGGATCTATAGCTCCACCAAACAGACTTAAATAAATTGAATGCAAAGAATTTAGCATAATCAACCTTAAAAGTTGACAGGATCGACTTCATTGCCCCAGGTTTTATCCCATATGGCTCAGTCTCTTTCCGCAGCGTGGAAAGCGTCACACAAAGAAAAAACATTCACTCATGATCCGAAGGACACAGCTCAGAATCGAACCTACATCCTTCAGAGCCTGAGTCAGACAGCTTGACCACTTCGCCACGGAGAAAGACATATAATGGACTTTACAGATTATAACAGGCATTTGAAAACTGAAACATGATGAAATGATCAATATGTTGGAAGATACTGAAAATTATGGGCAAAGTCGCACAGTAATCCAAGAAAAATTTACCGAAACAAGTAACAGTAATTAAAACTGGAAATAAAGAAAGCATTTATGAACAGATAAAGCAAGGAGTAAGACAAGGATGTGTTTTTTCACCTGATATCTCTCTCTCTCTCTCTCTCTCTCTCTCTCTCTCTCTCTCTCTCTCTCTCTCTCTCTCTCTCTCTCTCTCTCTCTCTCTCTCTCTCTCTCTCTCTCTCTCAGTCTGTCTCTCTCCAGTGAAGTAATAATGAAAGATTAAAGAGAGGCCAGGATATGAGTTAAAGATTATAATATTTACAGTTTAAGCTATGCAGCTGACATAGTATTCATAGCCAACAACACAAAAGATCTGCACACTTTGGACACTGTAGTAATAGAAAGTGCAAAAACAAAACTTTCTTTTAATATCATGGGGAAAAAAAAAGAAAAAAACAATGGTTATTTATAAGAAAAGATAACACTAAAATGTGATGCAACAATAGAAGGGAAAAAGCTTAACCAAGTTGTTAAATTTAAATACCTCGCTACAATAATGGAATGAAATAGGTGTGTGGCAAAAATTAACAGCATAACAGGTCATGTAAAAGCTGCATTTCAGAAAATGAAAAGTATCTTGTGCAATAAGTCACAATCATTGAATGTTAGGAAGAGAGTACTTAAATGTTACATAGAACCTGTTTAGTTGTGTGGCAGTGAATCATGGAGCATGAATGGACAAAATAGGAAGAGCTTGGAAGCAGGGAGATGTGGTTTCTGAGATGAATAATGTGAATACCTTGGACTGCTGGAGTAACTAACAACAATTGCCTGGAAGGGACTAGTGAAAGTAGAATATAATATACAATAAGAAAGAGACAAACAGCATTCATTAGTAATATGAGAAGATAGGCACTGGAAAATATTGTGACAACTGGAAAGATTAGTTGGAGAAGAGGCAGAGACAGACTGAGAAAAATGATGTTTGATGGACTGAGGCATTGGCATGGAGGAATATCATCAGCAAAGTTAATCCGGAACACTAAGGACTGAAATCTGTGGAGAGGTATGAACGCCAGTTGTTGGTGGGACACATGATCATAGCATACACACACATACACACTTGCACACACATACATGCATGCACATACACAGGCACACACATGCACACACACACACACATACATGCATGCACATACACACTTGCACACATCACACTTGCACACATCACACACACATATCTCCTGCATTTTTGTTAGTTTCTAGTATTCATATAACTTATCTACAAATTTAAGTTTTATTTTAAATAATTGATCATTTAGCCATCTGCACTCACTAATTAGTGTAATGAGCTAAACTTTACAGATAGTAATTAATAAACTGATACCATTATTTAGGCACTTCATCTGTCTAAAATGGAAGCCCAAGCATACAAGAATGCCAGGGAGATGTTTGAGACTTTCATTTCCCATCCCGATCAGACACAGGAAGACCTTGAGGCCTTGAATACAAATAGTAAAAATATGTAAGTACACTCTGCAGTGAAAGTAGAACATTCTATCATTGCCACCCAGTGCCTTGCCTGCTGGCGTGGGTGATCATGTCTCTCCACAAATTACGAACTCTGACATCATGGATCACATTATGTACTGGCTCCCTTCCATGCCATGATACAAGACTGTAAAGAATCTTCTCACTCTGTTTTCCTCTATTTCTTTTTCTCTAAATCTTTTCGGTTGTCAAAACATGTTGCGGTTTTTGTCTTCTCATAAAGTGGTTACAAAACGATGACTGCCTCTTTCAGATGTTTGTGATAAGTTGTCTTTGCGACTTAGCTTCCCTTAAAACATCCAGATTGCTCATTTGGCTGTCCAATGAATTTTCAACATTCTTCTATAAAACCACAACTCCAAGGCTTATAGGGATTTTTTTCCCTGTTTACTAATTGATTATTTGGTTGTTTCGGGATTTGAAATTTAAATACTAAATTAAAAAATACTGTTTACTAATTGTCCAGAATTCACAGGCGTATATTAAAACCGGTTCTATGTAACATGCAAGAACTCTTTTTCTAATTTTAAAGGAAGTGACTTATTGCACAAAATGTTCTTCATTTGATAGAATTCAGTTTTTACTTGTCCTATTCTGTTTTTTTTAAATCTCAGTGATGTAACTTCTGTCTGATGTTATCAATGTGCCTAGATATCTGTATTTCTGAACTTGCCCCAAAATAACGCCCTGTACTTTAATTGCACATTTAGGCACAATCTGTTACTTTGATATCACTGTGACTTCTGTCTTTCTATTATTCAAGACCCATATTTTCACTTTCAACAAACACTGTATCTATCAATTCCTGTAGATCCTTCTGATTGTTGCTATCAAGATGTTTTCATAACGTAAGTTATTTATATTATGTCCACCAACGAGGATCCCTGACATATTTTCTGTAGGTCTCATATATATTCACTGTACAATTAGAACAAATCAGGAGACAATACACAACTTCATAGAACATTCTATAGAAATATAAAAAGTAGACAAACAGCATTCTGTGGTCATGTCATGAGAAGACATTGTGATGACTGGAAATAGCAGTAGAAGAGTCAGGAGCAGACAGAAAGAAATTATTCTGGATCGCCTAAAGAGAGAATTATCATGAATAGAATTAATCCAGAATACCCAGATCTGAGATATGTCAAGTTAGTTGCATAACCTTTACAGAAACTCCCAATCAACCCAGCATTTTTTCGGATATTTGTGATTTCTTGGCAAATTTACATTCAATAGTTTGTCATTTTCCATGACTAAGGGCTTGCGTACGTGATTCGTGAGCCCGCTAACTTGCGTTAGAAATGCAGCTGTGACCGATTTGGCAGCAGACCACATCGTGCTGGGTTTTAACAAATTGGTATGGGAGCTGGACATTCAGAAAGCAATGGCAAACTACTGAACGTAAACTTGCCAAGACATCAACAACAGCTGCAAAATGCTGTGTTGACAGCGATGTCTTGTAAAAAAGGATATGCAAAAAAAGTTTGCCATTGCTTTATGAGTGACCAGCACTGATACCATTGTTTGAAAACCAACACAATGTAGTTTGCTGCCAAATTGCCTCCAGCTGTGTTTCAATTGCAGTATATGGGATTACAAATTGCATCTGTAACCCCTTCACCACAGAGGCGGTGTGAGATGTCTAGAGATGCATTAATGCCCAGCCAGTTGGCAAGACACATGATGATGATAACATTCTGCTGTACGATTATGTTACGTATTGACATGTGGATACTTGATTGCTTAACAACTCTGAAACATTACTACTGGACGTCATAGAAACAAATGAAAGAATTATTTTAATTATGGAAATTTAATGACATTAGGACTTAATTTTTGCAAAGATCACCAGGACTCAGCAGTTGACTTGACCATGATTATTTCTAATCTGGCTACAGAAAAATGGGTCATAATAGATAACACCATATCAGATAATTTGACCCTCCAAATGTCAAAAATAATGTACACAATAATTATAAAGTGTAAAGAAGAATAGAAAAACCAGCATTTCATTTAAATAAAACAAGCAGTGAAGTTTATCTGGCAGAAATTGTAAGAAATAAAACAAGCAGTGAAGTTTATCTGGCAGAAATTGAAAATATATAACTCTGTCAAGTAGATAGGATGATGTCAATGTATCAGCAAATAATATGGCAGAAATAATCATTGAAATTACTGCCAACAATACACAAATCTCTCATATACCTCAACACATAAACCTAGATTGCAGAAGTAAGAAAACTCACTCAAATAGTGGAACCCATGACCATTGTGGATGGCTAGATAAACTTTAATTAAAGAGAAAGAAATGAACACTTAACAATTATAGACATCATATTAATTAATGACTAGAGAGTCACTGTAGGGCAGCAGCTAGCATGCTTGCTACGGGTGATAATGTATTCATTTCCATTCTTGGTGGATTTAAAAAAAAATTTACCTGGGCTCGCAGGTCGACCCAGTCTAAAATGGATAGCAGAAAATGTCCAGGAAAGTAAACCACATCACCCATCAAGCACCAATTGATCTATTAAAATATGGGTCAAGCACCATATGTCCGGTCTGCCTTGAGGCACGTAAAAGGGTTCTTTACTGACTCACTCTCGTTAACAGGAGCCCCTGCAGCACTCCCACTAGCCTGCTTGCCTTCCAGTCCAGTATACAAGTCCCCATGAAGCAGTACTGGTCAATCCAGCATACCTGCCTGCCTGCCTGCTTGGTGCATGCATACATCTGTCCATGCATCCAAACTACCCATCTATCTATCCATACTATCCACCCATCCACCCATCCATCCAAACTATCCATCCATTCATCCAAGCTATCCATCCATCTATCTATCCAAACTATCCACCCATCCAGCCATGCATCCATCCATTCACACTTTACATCCATCCATCAATCCAAAGTATCCATCCATCCATACTATACATCCATCCATTCATCCATCCATCCAACTACATACCCTTCCATCCATCCATCCAACTACCTATCCATCTATCCATCCATCCATATGTCCATCCATGCAAACTATCCATTCACCCACCCTTCCATCCATCCATCCATCCATCCATGTAGGCAGGTAGACAAGCAAACACAGCATGCACACACACATACACGTGCACACACACACACATGTGCACACACACACACACACACACACACACACACACACACACACACACACACACATGTGTGTGCGCGCGCACACGAGTGCATAATAATCTTACTATTTTCCTACCAGTTTGGAAGCGAACAGAGTTCTAGCAGTTCAGCTGCATATGTCTTATGTAGACCACGGTGCAGCAATGGACCAGGCCATCATTCTAAAGGAGGAGGAGTTGAACAGATGCTCACATGATCTGAATTCTCATGTAATTATGATGATGGACATGGAGGAGACTTGTTCTCACATTAAGGAGTAAGCTTTTAACCATTTTTTAAGAAAATTATTAATTAATTAAGTGCACAGAATCTGTGACAGGATATAGTTTATCACAAGAGTCACAACGCCTTAATGATCACATGCTTGCCAGTCTGCCTGGTGATCATGGGTTTGAATTTGCATCGAGACAGACTTTTAAAATTGTCCTGGGCTGCCAGCTTGGCAAGGACTAAAATGGGGACCAGAAAATGTTTTGGGAAGTGAAAGGCACCCATTGTAATATTAACCACGTCATCCCTAGAGTGCTATATGAATATTGGTCTGACATCAAATGCCCAAAGCATCGTAAGGTGTATAAAAGTGTCCTTTACTTTACTTACTTACTATAGTTTGTCATGCCTGTATTAGTCAAATTTCTTTTTCCGTTGAATTGTTGATTTAGTTTGGGAGTTTATAGTTTTATTGGATTGTTGTGACTGCAGTGGCAAATATAAGAATGCATGCTCTGCATGAGAAGTCATACTGACAGACAGTTAATCTTTTTTCAAGCAGCATATGGTGATACTGCAAGGAATAATTCCCAAGATGTTGAGTGGCATAAGCATTTCCACTTAAGCCATATTTGTGTCTGAAAAATGGCCCCAACAAATTTATTCTGCTGTATGACAATGTGTCATGGATTCCTGTTCAAGTCCGTTGTTGAGGAATACAAAGACAGAAAAGCCAGGCTTGCGATAATGCTGCGTGAGTCTCCAGATGAAACAATTTGTAGCTCGCAATCTGCGCTCACAACAGTAATGAAGTGGAGGGTAGACAGCACAGTAGATTTGGCGCAAGGTTCACTTAAGCTAAAGGAAATAATGGGACACACCAAATTCAACAGGCAATGCTTTGACCACTAAAGTGACTCACAATGGTCAAAGGTAGTGGAGAGACATGGTGATCCAGGCGATTTGTGAAGGAGAGGGCAACAATAGAGTGCAAAAGGCTGTGCAGTAGTCACAGCAAGGTCACTGGGTGTTATGGGAGGGGACTCTGTAGAGGTCCCTCTCATGGAACAATATATGGCGCACGGCACCATTACTGTTAGGCTTCATTGTCAGGTCACTCTTTGATGTCCTATCATCAGCTGGCAACTTGATTAAATGGCATATGCCCGACGACCCAGTAAGTCCCCTCTGTAATAACATGCAAACCAAAAAGATGCAGGCATTAGAGCATATATTTTGTGTGTGCATGGTGGCACTTGGGCAATGCCTCTTCACATGGTGCCATAATAAGGTACTTACAGAGCTGGTAGCCATAGTGGATATAATGAAATGCTAGACCAATGAAGGGACCACAGCCAAGACCGGATATGATTCCTTAAAGCTGGACAAAAAGTGACCAGTAGAATTGAGTGCTCTGAAAGCTTGCCATCCACTAAGTTGTAGAGGACGGGGAACTGTCGGTAGATCTAAGAGGCAATGGTAGATACCCTGTGGTAATCCAGATGTATTTACTCAACTCAACTAAACTCATTGTATTTACTCAACTCAACTAAACTCATTGTATTTACTCAACTCAACTAAACTCATTGTATTTACTCAACTCAACTAAACTCATTGTATTTACTCAACTCAACTAAATGCATTATATTTATTCAACTCAACTAAACTCATTGTATTTACTCAACTCAACTAAACACATTGTATTTACTCAACTCAACTCATTGTATTTACTCAACTCAACTAAACTCATTGTATTTACTCAACTCAACTCAACTCATTGTATTTACTCAACTCAACTAAACGCATTATATTTATTCAACTCAACTAAACTCATTGTATTTACTCAACTCATCTAAACTCATTGCATTTCAGGCAGATTTTAGAGTGTGGTGCAAAGCCTGAGTTGGTGGAATGTATTCTTGATGATGATGCCTTGGAGCAGCCTTGGGATCCATCACTCTGGCTGACAAACTATTCCAGGGATGAGGCTATCAGTCAGCTCATGGATATGGAAGTGGGCACATTTCTGATCAGGCATAAAGATGACCCCACAAAACCATATGTGCTTTCAATTGTGTAAGTATGTGTCTATATATGTGTACAACTATATATGTAAACCCGAGGGTATGTTAGTTTACAAGTTTATGTAATTTACAAAATAGTATGCTAAATACTACTGGTCTATACAAAGTTGGGGCTATCACTCATGCCTCATAGCATTGAAAGGGGTCTTTAACTGTATATTGTATGTTTATATTTTACTGCATCTCATTAGGTGCATTTGTTTATATCATCATCATCCAGTGCCTTGTTGGCTGGTGTGGGCGATCATGCCTCTCCACAAATTGCAATCTCCGATGGCATGGATCACTTCGTGTGTTGACTCCCTTCCATGCCATGACACAAGACTGTCAAGAATCTTCTCATGCTGTCTTCTTCTCTCTTTCCACAAATCTTTCCGGTTCTCACATGTTCCAGTTTTTGCCTTCTCATAAGAAGGCCAAAAACGATGACTGCCTCTTTCTGATGTTTGTGATAAGTTGTCTTTGTGACTCAGCTTCCCTTAAAACGTCCTGATTGCTCATTTTGGCTGTCCAATTAACTTACAGCATTCTTCTACAAATCCACATCTCCAAGACTTCCAGTGATTTTTTTTCGTCTGTTTACTAATTGGTTTTATGTAACATGCAAGAACTCATTTTCCAACTTTCAAGGACAGTGACTTATTGCAAAAAATGTTCTTCATTTGATATAATGCAGTTTGTTTGTATAAGTACAATAAAACAAATAAATTCATTTGGCTGAAATACTCATACAGACAATAATACTGAAATGTTAGTCAAGTAAGTAAAGGATTCTATAAGGAACACTGGCCATCTGGTGCTAGATGCATACTTCTATAGACCAATCAGCACTCACTGGGTGATGGTGTCAATATCCTGCTGGCCGCCTTTATTTCCCATAACATTTCCCAGTACCCATTTTAGACTGGGTCAGACTGTAAGTCCCACTTTCTAAATATCTGCACTGATTCGGATTGGAACTCATGATCACTGGGCCAGCAAGTGAGTGTCCGGCCATTACACTTATATGTCAGCTGCATATAATTTTAAGAATCTGTTTCTTTTATTTCCTGCTCCACCTAGACTAGAATTTGTGCAGCTGTCCAGTCAGAAGGATATCCCATTGTCTATTGAGTATCACCTCTTGAACTTTGATCCTGATATCAACAAGGTGAATGCATTTTGTGTGCTTTATACAACCAACAAACAATGCCTACTTCACTTTGCTGAAGCAGCAACTTCTTCTTCTTCTTTGCGTTCATCCGGAGTGTTTTTTCAGATGTGATTGCGGTGTGTCTAGTTAGGCACCCTTGGATCGAAACCCTTAGGCCAACACATCCGGCTTTTAGCGTGCATTTTTGACCAGGTTAGCATTCCTGGGAGACTCTCACTTTTGTGGTACTGTCCACCTCCCAGCTGGTAAAGTTGGAAGAGTCGGAGACTGCACGGTCATCCCTCAAATGAAGGCAGGGACAGTCCATAGCATTTTCCGCCATCCTGGGTGGCTTCCATAATTGCAGGGCCGGCACATAGCGCCCTGGTACTGGGCACACAGAGGGAATCGTCACGTCCTGCTCATGGCTGCTTTAATTCCTCACTTCAATATATTGGGCATTTCGTTCACCCCGAGCCTTTCCCGCACAAACCAAGCTGGTCTGCAGTCAGTATCCACTAAGCGAGTTTTTCGGACATGTGCTTGTCGTTGTGTCCGTCAGAGCTGTTCCAGACACGTCGGACATTCGGAAACTACCTAGTCAGAGCTGTTCCGAACAAGAGCGGCATTCGGAAACTAGGTAGTCAGAGCTGTTCCTAACACAAGAGACAATCGGACGAGACAATTCACTCGGACGTAATTGCGTAGTGTCAATTTTTAGTTTGCCACCCGTAGGACGACACTTCCGACTTCTGGCGGGCATTTTTTAATGAGGTTAGCCTTCCTCTGGTTTCGTAGCACGTAAGAAGACTGTTGTGATGTCGCCAACATCTCAGCTGGTCAAGATAGAACGATCAGCGACATCGAGGTCGGCCCTCAAGGGAAGGCAGGGGCAGACCTTGGGCATTCCCTTGCTATCCAAGGAGGCTTCCATAATTGCAGAGCCAGCACATATTGCTCTGAGACTGGGCTCACCCGAGGAGTTGCCACGTCCTGCTCATGGCTGCTTTAGTTCCTCACTTCCATGTGTTGGGCAACCCGTTTGCCACTGATCGCTCAAACACACACCAGGAGCGGTCAGACTGCGAGCGACATCCACTCGGTAGGCTTTTTATTTTGACTTCAGACCACGCAATAGGTCCGCTCACCGTGCGTTCCATTTTGCGTCATTGAGACGTTCTTCCACTTTTGTCTATACTCTCTGTGAGCTGGATACAGACAGTTTTCGTAGCCATTTCCTTCGACTGGGGCACTTTTCTGACTTTTCGTACTCGCTCACCAGGTAGGCTACATGTGCTGCCGGCTCAGCACCTTACCTTCGTGCAGCAGTGGACGAGAAACGGCCTGGCCCTCTCATCCGGGAACTCATATTCCCCAGCTGAGAGCCTTCGAACATGTAATAGAACTGAGCATGTAGCTTGCTCAGTATCACGCTTCTATTTTTCGGTAGGCGGATATCGGCCTGGCTCTCAGATGTGAGGGTTTGTGGCTTAGAGGCGTTCAGCCACAGCCCTCGACAGTGAGCCTTAAGAGTTTTGTCCGGACCAAAAGCGTCTGCCTTCGTGCCTTCGTGCACCTTTTTTAAACTTTTGACTGCTATCCTCAGTCACCTGCAGAGCAGCAGGTTGTGTCTCTCTTAGTCTGGTCCCTATCCCATATGCTCTCCGATATGTAGTTTTTTCACCCATCGGCAAGCACATGGGGTCGATGGGACACGCAAGCTCCCCCACCACGGCAAGGTGGAGACACATCGGGGGAGAAGCAGCAACTTTATGCCATTGTTATTTTCCCCTGTGTAAGCAGAAGTCAATGGTAATTAGTTTGTGTCTACTGTGGTAACACAGATGGTAAATACTGAATTTAACAATCAGCATGAATGCACTTGGGACATTTTCACACAAGCTCCATTCTTCTCTTCAAAAGCCATTGAATTATTCCCATACTAATTATTGGAGTGGTAATTTAATAAGACAAGAGACTAAGCAAGATATTGTATCCACTTTTATAAGAAAACACCGTTGGAACTACATTGGCCATGTACTCAGAATGGACAAGACAAGACTCCCCTACCAAGCCCTCATATGGACACCGTTAGGGAAAAGAAACGGGGAAGACCAAGAGAGACCCTGCATAGAACCATCATCAGAGAAGGCTCATTCAACGGCCAAACAAACATCCAAGATCTACAACAGGTAGCAGCGAACTGCCAGACATGGAGAGCCATGACTTCTGCCCTATGCGCTGCTTTGGGCTCAAGAGGAAAGACTAACCAACTAACTAATTTAACTAAAAGTCCACCTGGGTTTATCCTCTAAGCTTTGAGTATCGTTAAAACCATTTACACTCCCTTCTGAGCCAGTCTTTTCAGATCTGGATACTCAATCTGTTTTGAGCCTGATAAATTAGGGTGACCTGGCTAGGTCAGTCACCTTTCGATGTGGTTCATGTCTCTATTTCACCTTTTCTGTTGATATGCCCCATACGTGTCATGTGACTTTTCATTATAGTTTTGACTAGCGGTCTTGATGATATATTAACTCAATATTTGCTGATTATTTCTGTAGTTGCAGTAATGAAGATGGGTCACCAGATGTCAAGCATTGTTTCATACACCACCCTACAGACAGGGGATATGGATTTAGACCAGATGCTGCAGTTTTTAGCTCCATTGATGAACTTGTATACAAACATGCTCACACATCTATACGGATATATTTCTCTAACATGGATACGTGTCTGCTATATCCGGTATTTCTGGACAGATCAAAGGGAAGTAACTGTGAACAAGGTTAATCATTGTTATTTATTGTGAGTTAAAATAATTGAAGGGAAGGTTAGTTTTTCTGTTTTAGTTTGTACTATTAACTATTTTTGTTTCAAGGAAGGCACCATGTATGTTTGGCTATCCTTTATGAGTAGCAACCAACATGTTATTTGTGCTGGTACTTCTGTAGTCAGGGCATATTGAAGAAATCCAACAATATATTGTCTTTTACAATATGTGTTTATTTAGCCTAGTGATAATTATAAACCTGTGATATTGTTGTTGTCATGGCTAACCCCATTGGAGATCTACTGTGAACTTCTAGGACTGAAAGAGTTACAGGAAAGCAAGAAGCAATGCTAGCCTTATTACATTGACCTGGGAGTGATATCTGGTCAGCATGTTGATGGAAGGTCAAGAGAGGCGATATCATAATCAACTCATCTTGGGAACAGTGAGCAGAGATACTTTGAAATGGCTGCTGCATCGAAAGACAGAGTTTACATGGGAATACCCAATAAATAGTGACATCATTCAACATAACATAACTTTTCAGCAAAAGTAAAGTTTAGTGTGTAAAAGAACTTACTTGGAAGCAGTTTGAGTCGTGCTGGAGTATGAGTATGAAGCCAGCAAATATGTTGGCAACACGAGCGTCAGTAGTTGGAACTCTCATGATCATCAACATTGGAGATATTCTTAAGAATATCTATGAATGTTACTTTAAGGGCTGAGTTGAGTTAGTTGAGACAAGAACTGACATCACAGCACTCGGGATATGCCCATTCATGCTCTGCCCTCATTTTCAACAGCCAGTGAAGAGTTCTAATACTAATGGTACCAGTAGCAGTTTGATTATGTGTCCATCTGGCCTTTCCTTGGAGTCCGAAGTGTTGGCCAGATTCTCTGGTCACTCCTTGCAGTGCCGTTCTCTCCAGACAGTGGTGATCTATATAGATCGAGTGGAAGAGAACAAGGGGAGGACAGAGAAGTAAATACCTGGATGGATTGGCCACATTGTATGGTCGAGACAAGAACAGTGAGCTGATCCACAACTCTGGTGATCGAGTGAGATGGCAAACCATGACTGACCCCGCTTACTGGCATGGCACATGATGATGATGATCTATATGTTTTTCTGCAATATACACACGATCCCAAAATGATCACGTCTGCCTTAGGTATCACATTTGCCTTATCATGCACCAATACCCCACTGAGCGGTGCAGAGCCAGCCAATCTGTGCCTTGTTCATTTCCCACCACACTAGCATATCCTGGGGGGAAAAATCCAGCAGATGCTCTCTGTTAGTTTAAGATACAATCAGAGCAGAAAAACTCCAGGAAGCCATGGCAACTGCAAATGTTTACAAGGCGCCTACATTTTAAATTATTTTTTAAAGCCTGTATTTGTAACAACAACAAAAATCTGTTATCTCCTGAGACAAAGGGACTGGCTCCTAATTATGTTTAGTTTTTCTTTTTTCTGAATACAATAACAAATGAAATAACATATGTAAGGAGCTTAAGTTTGGATTTAAGTGTAATTCCAGAAAGGAGGGGTATTTGAGGGGGTGAGTCCATGTTTACAACAATGGGATGATCAGCATCAACACCATATGACAACTGGTGGGGATATAGAGCATCTATGGGTTGGCCCAGAGTGCTATTATATCGATTCATAGAACCCAGAAATTTAAACATGAGGTAGCTGTAAGGAGAGTTGATTTCTCTGATTAGTATGTAGATTAAATATTAGAAGTATATTGATGGTATATGGGAAGTATAGTTGAGTCCACTTAAGTTGAACTCGGATAAGTAGAATTTCGCTTAAGTTGACATTACTGGCTTAGTCCCGGCCATTATCCTTCTTTACCATTGTATAAAAAGTCCTGATAAGTTGAATTCGATTAACTTGAATTTTCGGATTAGTCAAAAATAAAAATGAATACCGACTATATAAGTGTTCACGTTTAAGTCAAACTGTTCATTTCACACCCCCAAAAAAAAATTTTTTCGCGAAAGAATTAGTTTTAGTCAGCCCGGAGAACAACAATCGATACGGCACACATATGATATCTCGCTACATGTCAACAATGGCGGCTAGTAAACAAAAGCTTGCTACTTTAACTTTAAAAAGAAAGATTGAGCTGTTGGAAGAGGTTGAACATAGTGGGGAGAAGAAAGTGAATATAGCTAGAGAATTTGGTATTCCAACATCGACACTTTCTGGCATTTTAAAGCATAAAGACCGCTACAGAAAATTGTTTTACGAATGTCAAATCTACGGTGACAGACAGCGGGCTAGAACTGCCGTGTGTTATTTTGTTGATGCTGCCCTTTTAAAATGGTTCTCTGTAATTAGATCGGCAAATGTACCAGTAAATGTGCCTTTACTTATTGCGAAAGCAGAAGAATTTGCACGTCTTGGAGGTCAGACAGACTAGAATTGTAGTGCTGGCTGGTTGGATCGTTACAAAAAACAACATTGCATCATGTACAAGAATGTGTGTGCAGAGAAGCAGTCAGTCGACAAAGCAATGACTCACTCATGGATAGAATACGTGTTCAGACCTGCTTTAGCTAAATATAATTCTGTGGATGAGGATGACTGTGGGCTGCAAGCACAACCTGTATCACAGTCAGATATTTTGGCATGGATTGACAAAATTGACATTTACATGATGCAGACTGGATGTTCAGATGATGCAGTCTCAGCATTTTGTGCCTTTAAACGGGCCATGGTAAGACATTTTTCACAAGTCAAGAAGCAAAGCAAAATCATAGACTTTTTCTTTAATTAATTTGGAAATTTTCAAAATTAAACATTTAAGATATTATATCCCCGGGAAGGTTAACCCGGTCAACAAATGCCCGCAGAAGTCGGATGTGTCGGCCTAACGGCGCAAGAACGCAGCTCTGCTGTAAACAGGCACAACGCAATCACATCCGAAAAAAAAAACTCCAGATGAACGAAGAAGAAGAAGATATTATATTTCTGTTTATTTGTTCACTAACTGTGTTTCCTAAGTGGTTCAATCATTTTACTCAATGCTACTGCATGGTATTAGTGTAAATTAGTGTAAATATGTGTGCAGTCTGGATGAGTAGAATTTCTGATAAGTAGAACAAATTCCTTAGGCCCTGTGGCTTCTACTTATCCAGACTATACTGCATATGGTAAGTCTATGGGAGGTATATGTGAGGTATATAGGAAGTATATGGGAGGTATATGGGAAGTATGTGGGATGTATATGGGAAATATATGTGAGGTATATGGGAGGTATATGGGAAGTATGTGGGATGTATATGGGAAATATATGTGAGGTATATGGGAGGTATATGGGGTGCATATGGGAAGTATGTAGGAAGTGTAAGGGGGTATATGGGAAGTATATGGCAGGTATTTGGGAAGTATAAAGGGGTATATGGGGAGTATATATGAGATGTGGGGTGTATTTTTAATGACTCTGAAGTGTTTTAAAATATTGCCTGTCCAAGTTTTGTATTCACCCTCTGTAAAGTTCATGCAAGATAATAGGTAAATACAAAACTTGGACCGGCAATATTTTCAAACACTGCACAGTCATTAAAAATACACCCTGTATAAGGAAGTATATGGGGGGTATCTGAGGTTCAGAATAACACAAGAGGCAAGTAATATCTGAGAAATTATGGTGTCCTTCTCAGACTCAGAAGGTACTGTGTTCAATTTCCGCATCATCATCATGTGCCACGCCTATAAGCGCGTTATCATGTTTTGCCATCTCACTTGATCACCAGAGACGTGGATCAGCTCTGTGTTCTTGTCTTGACCATATCATGTGGTCAAGCCATCCAGGTATTTAGTTCTCTGGCTTCCCCTTCAGCATAGGGCTGGAAATTTTTCCCAAAAAACCATTGGCATCTAATGATATCACATGTCATCTAATTATATCACATGTCATCTAACAATATCACATGTCACACAATGATACCACATGTCATCTAACAATATAACAAAACATCTAACAATATCACATGTCACCTATTGATATCACGTCACCTAATGATATAAAAGTCACCTAATGATATTACATGTCACCTAATGATATCACTATCACATGTAATCTAATGATATCATATGTCATCTAATGATATCACATGTCATCTAATGATATCACGTGTCACCTGATTTCTGGAATAGATTGGAGACCTAATCTCCTCAGACAGGAGGTCACTATGAAGGGCATGCAGGTTAAAAAGTCCCACGGCAGTTTGAAATGGCAAAGAGAAGGCCATAGTGCTGCTGCTCTGATAACACTGTTAGCGGAGTAAACCTACCCACGGGTCAAGCAGAGGCCATTACCTTGGAAGGAGTCTGTCTAGAGCAGTGGTTCTCAACCTTTTTTGGCCCGTGCCCCCCTTCACCATATTTTCAGAACGTCATCCCCCCCCCCCCCCCCTTTCGTATTTCCTACCTAAAAATTTGGCCCGTGCCCCCCTTCACCATATTTTCAGAACGTCATTTCCCCCTTTCGTATTTCCTACCTAAATATCCCGCCCCCGCCCATACACAGTATACGTAATAATGGAAGCTAAATTTAATAGCACATACTAAAATAAGTCTAGACGTCCACATAAAATGTGATTTGTGGGTCTACTTACTTTATAAAATTAATTTTAGAAGCGTGAGACGTACAGAACCGTACAGTATGAAGGGAAAAACAATATCAAGTAATCGACGTACAGAACCGTACAGTATGAAGGGAAAAACAATATAAAGTATTCCCCCCTTGGGGGGAATTCCCCACCGGTTGAGAACCACTGGTCTAGAGGAAGCATATTTTACATAAATACCTTGTGAGGCACATAACTAGATTTTATACACTCCCCTCAAATGAAGAAGAAGAAGAAGAAGAAGAAGAAGAAGAAGAAGAAGAAGAAGAAGAAGAAGAAGAAGAAGAAGAAGAAAGAAGATGGAAGAAGAAGGAAGGAAGGAAGAAGAAGGAGGTAGTTCACAATTAGGTTAAAAGTGAGCTAATTGTGAGCCGGTTTAATTTTTCTATTTACGTCGTAAGTGACAAGGGAAGTAAATGTTAGTAAAGTTAGCATATTTATTGTGTACCCTTGCTAATATGACTTTAACTGTGAACAAAGTTTACAATTATATTTATTTTATATGGAAATGCAAAAACGCTGTGGCTAATGTAATTATTGTTATTTAGTATGCAGATTGAAAGAAAAGTTTAGTGCTATGTTCTGTTTTGTATTTTGTTGTTAACTGGACTTCACGCTTCACCAATATTCTGCTGGCGATTGCCTATGTAGTTGTTACTAGGATTTCACTTCACCAACATTCTGCTGGACATTGCCTATTTAGTTGTTAAAATTTGATTACAATGCAAGAGGATTTACTTCAGTGCACCAGGTTTTATCCCATCTAGCTCGGTCTCTCTCGTAGATTTGATAACCACCCATCGAAAGCATTGCACAGAGCATTAACTCCCCAGCTCCAGTGATGACCCTCAGGGGTGTCCACAAAATTGTGCTCACAAACAGAAAAATGGAGTTTGAAAATAACCCTGTAACCTTCTGAGCGTGAGGCAAAAGGCGTGACCACCTTCCCATGGAGACCCACAAACACCCCTGGTGTTCAACAAACATAAAAGTGTAGATTTTATTGTGTTTTTTGGTTCTTTGTAAACACACATTTTTTGAACTTCTCTAGCTCTGAATACTTCTTCCTTGAATACTTCTACTGGTTAAACTGTCCTATGGCTTCTCTTTGTTACATATTCCTGTGGACACTTCTCTTTGTTATACTGTCATATGAACACTTCTCTTTGTTATACTGTCGTATGAACACTTCTCTTTGTTAAACTGTCCTATGAAGACTTCTTTTTGTTCTACAGTTATGTAAACACTTCTCTTTGTTAAACAGTCCTGTGAACACGTCTCTTTGTTCTACAGTTCTGCGAACACTTCTCTTTGTTAAACAGTCCGGCGAACACTTCTCTTTGTTAAATTGCCCTGTAAACTCTTTTCCTTGATTTATTTTTGGGCTCAAACAATGTGTTTCTGTCAGCCTCTTTATTTAACATTCTCAGTTTACTTCTAAAAAAATGTATTACCTATTAGCCTGCTGCCATCTCAATATTTGACTCTGCTGTTGTTTGCAATGTAAATTCTATGCTTTTCATGTTGATTAAAATTAATGTTTTCATTAACACCCATGTAAGTTGCATCCTTATCATTCTTTTTCACCATTTTGTAAATAAATACATAAGTCACCCAAACCTGATACATAACAGCACTATGTAACACACGAACACAATCATCATCATCATCATCATCAAGTGCCCTGCCAGCTGTAATAGGCGTTCATGGCTCTCCACAGATCTCGGTCTTTGGTGTTCTGGATCAACTCTGCTGATAGTATTCCTCCATGCCACTGTCTCAATCCATCCAGCATCATTTCTCTTGGTCTGCCTCTGCTTCTTTTCCCCTCAATCTTTCCAGTTGTCACGATGTTCTTCAATGCCTCTCTTCTCATCACATGACCAAAGAAAGCTGTTTGTCTCTTTCTTATTGTTGTATATAATGTTCTAGTTTCATTAGTCTTTCTCAGGCAGTCGTTGTTAGTTACTCTGGCAGTCCAAGGAATTCGCAACATTCGTCTCAGGAACCACATCTCTGTTGCTTCTAATTTCTTCATTTACATTCCACGATTCACTGCCATACTGGTTCTACATAGCATTTCAGCACTCTCTTTCTTACAATAAGTGACAGTGACTTATTGACAAACACAATACATAAACAAATATCAACATCTTGCACATACACAATTTACACTGAATAAAAGTGTTAAGAAAATAATATGTTGTGTTTACATTTATGTGTGCTGTTGTAGGTTGCCGTGTGTTATATTATCATTGAACATCTTGACTGTTGTTTACTGCGGTGTGTGTCTTTTGTGCTACAGAAATTTGACATGGAGAGCCGATAGACTACAGGGGAGTCACCGTAGTGTAGTGAATAGACACACACCTGCTGGCCTGGTGGTCATGGGTTCACATCTGCATCAAGATTTGGAAAAGTGGCCTGGGCTCCCAGCCGATACCTGGAAATGTCTTGGGAAGTAAAGGCGCCCGGCGTGATACTGACCATGTCACCCACTGAGTCCTGGTTGGTCTATACAAATATGGGTCCAGCACCATATACACAATGTACTTTAAGGCATGCAAAATGATTCTCTATCAGATGATGAGCTGTCCCTAGAGATGATGAAATGTCCCTAGAGATAATGAGATGTTCCTAGAGATAAGTGAAGTCTCTTCTTATCTGACTGACTGCAGCTGATATCATACTAGCTATAGACTACATGGTGATGACATGTCCCAAGAGATGATGAGATGTCCCTAGAGATGATGAGATGTCCCTAGAGATGAATGAAGTCTCTTCTAATCTGACTGACTACAGTTGATATCATACTAGCAATAGACTAAATGGTGATGAGATGTCCCTAGAGATGATGAGATGTCCCTAGAGATGATGAGATATCCCTAGAGATGATGAGATATCCCTAGAGATGAGTGAAGACTATTATTATCTGACTGACTACAGTTTATATCATACCAGCAATAAACTACATGGTGATGATATTTCCCTTGAAACAAATGAAGTCTCTTCTCATCTGATTGACTACAGTTGATATCATAAATAAGAAGTACAGAAAAAGAGAAAAGAAAAATCACAACAACAGAAATGAGATTCCTGAGAAGAATGCTCAATGTATCAAGAAGAGATAAGATCAGAAATGAAGAAATCAGGACTAAAGTGGGGGTTTTAGCTGCACTAGATTTTATTAGAAAGCAGCAAGTAAAATGGTGTGGCCAGGCAAGTAGGTTACCAGTCAACAGTATTCCACAACAAGCAATGATGTACAGACCAGAGGGAAGCAGCGGAAGAGGCTGACCACGTAAACGATTAACACAGGGAATAACAGAGTCCATGGGAATATCGATACATGAAGCCCATAAGTGGGCACTCTCCTGCTGTTTATACTTCACTTCGACACCTGCAAGGTACAAGAGGAACATGATGAGATGAGATATCATACCAGCAATAGACTATTTGGTCATGAGATGTCCCTAGAGATGATGAGATGTCCCTAGAGTTGAGTGAAGTCTCTTCTTATCTGATTGGCTACAGTTGATATCATACCAGCAATAGACTACCAAATAATGTCAGCACAAACAAACATACATATCAACCAACAATTATAATCAGCAATGAAGAAACTGAATATGTCACAAACTTGAATATCATGGCACCATAATAAACAATAGGTTTCAAAAGCGGTTACGGGTAACTGGTCAAAACAAATGCTGAAGTTAAAGAGCATTAATGAGTGGCACCTTGCAGTCATGACAGACCAAAGTATGTGAGTTGGAATGTAGCCAATATTCCATCACAATGCCTGGGCAGAGCTTCAGAGAAACATGTGGTGCCCAAACGACATGTTCCCTCTCTCTGCCTAATCTTGTGTTTTCCAGAGGAATGGGTAACCAATACGTCTGGCACAAGGTAGGCTGCAGACGCTGGCGGCTCAGCGTCAAACCTCCGAGGCCTCGCCACCACGAGCAGGTGGTGAGTGATGGCCAGACTCTGGAACCCAAGGGACCCGGCTTAGAGGCGTTCAGCCAAGTCCCACAGGTGAGGGCCTCGTACACGCCTGGACCATAAGGACGCGCACATCTGTCAATCACAAGTGTCCGGACCTGTGTAAAGGATGCACTATCGTCAGACTCTCCGCCTGACCTTAGCGGACCCCACGACCAGCGGGAATAGGCCCGCCAGAAATACTGCAGGAGATATTGCAAGCAAATCTCCCATCCTTCCACTGTGCGGATCTCACGACCGGCGAGAATAGGCCGGCCGGAGATATTGCTCATCTGCTGCGAACAAATCTCTAACGAGACTGAATCATGTGGCAAAATACCAAATAACAAGTTGAAGTAATATGTTTCAGAACATGCATCTTCACAGTGGCAACATACAGAAGTGAGTCATGGACTATTTCTCACTCACTACAGAAAATAGCGGCTTTTGAACTTGACTTTTACAGGAAAGTCTTAGAATACCGGCTCCATGGCGAAGTGGTTACGGACGCAGTTTGTAATCCCGCATACTGTGTTCAAAACACAGCTGCTGGCAATTTGGCAGCAGACCACCTCACATTGTTTTTTACAAAAGGCTATGAGTGCCGGTCATTCAGAAAGCATTGGCAAACTACGGAACATAAACTTGCCAAGAGATCAAAAACAGCCAAACAATGGTGGGGTTCACTGTGACGTCCTTTAAAGAGTATGTAACTAACTTAGACTACAGTTGACAAAGAAGAAGATAAACATTGACATTCTACAAGATCTGAACATTAAGAAAACTGCCTCCTAAACAGCATCGTATCTCGTAAACTGAACTACTATGACCATGACCACTGGTTTAGAAAGAACAGTTATGGAAGGATGGTTCATAGAAGAAGAGACAAGGATTGACCAGCACAAGGTGGACACAGTATACTAAAGAATCTTTGACACGAGGGGATATGAGGCGGGAGGAACTCCCTGACACACAGTAGATGGAAACAAGTGTGTATACTAATTTCAGAAACATCAAGTTTAGAAAATGGTAAAGAAGGAAATACAAGATATTATGGTATGTCGCTGGCTCTGTGATAAAGGGGTTACAGACTAATGTGTAATCCTGCACACTGAGTTTAAAACACTGCTGCGGATTTTCAGCTGACCACCTCGCATTGGTTTTCATACGGTAGTAAGTGTGCCAGTTGTTCAGAAAGCAATGGCAACTACTGAACGTAAACTTGCCAAGAAATCACAAACAGCCAAAAAATGCTGGTGTTGACTGCAACATTCTGTAAAGGACATGCAACTAACTCTTATTTTTGTGTGTATTAAGGATTGAGGTGCTACAGTGGTATAGTAGTTGCCTGGATAAGACAGAGGCCGGATGATTTATTTTTGGCCTGTATGGCTCTAGAGCCTCATATAACTAGGTACAGAACAATATTTAAAATATTCTGGAGAGGAAAAGGCAATATGAGTTAGAAATCTGGCCACACCATCACCGATGTCAAGGCCTAGAATACTTCACGTCCCAATGGCAGCATCTGCAATGTTATAGCTTTATCTTTCCTTCATGATTTTTACCATAATGGTCAATAACTTCACTAGTTGCATGATGACAACAATTATGCACAACCTCAGGTTACTTATTGGACTTTGTATTCCATCTGAGCGCCGACAATAAATCAGTGCAGATAAATACTTCATGCTGTACAAACAATCCACATTGCAAAATAATGGGCCCTTTCACACACCTTATGGAGCATTGCCCATATGGTGCTAGACCCATAATTTTACAGACCAATTGGCACTTGCTGGGTCATGTGGTCAGTATCACACCGGCCGCAGTTACTTTCTAAGACATTTCCTCAAGCTCAATTTAGACTGGGTTGACCTAAGAGCCCTGGTCACATAAAAAAATATTGTAATCCATCCTGATGCAAATCAAACTCATTATCACCAGGCAAGTGTCTAGACTCTATGCTACCATGGCTCCCAAACAATTCATATATTTTTATATCTATGTCAGAACACGTTATTATAAGCTGTGTGGTCCTCCTTTCCTATTTTGAGGAGAACGTGGTACACCTAATTATGCATATCTTTTGAACTCACAGGTCAGTCTGTCTGTATTGAGCATGCATTTGTGTTGGGTTTGCTTCCTCTAGACAGATTCCATCCAAGGTCATAAATGAGCGTACCATTGGGCAGGTTTTGAAACTACCAATGTGGCCAAGGAGTTCCCTTTATGCAATTTTCAGCTTTAATCAAATGTTATTTTTTATCGTTTACTGTTTGCATAAGGGACCTCTTGTTTTCTGCCTTTTGTCTGAAAAGACTGTACATAATTTTACTACCCAAGAAATCAAGAGGGAGTGTAGCAAAAGAATCCAGCTTGTTTGTTTTTTTTGGTAAACAAAATTATCAGTCCTCTGATGGGAATGAACCTGGTAACTTTAAGACAGAATCTCTAATCTCAGCATAGCTCAACAAACCCACTTCTTAGCCACATCTGTCCTACAGCTTCCACCAACTTTTAAACTCCATTTTTTTGTTTTAGGTCCTTATTTGTTATAAAATCTGGCCGGCCAATCTGAACAATCCAACAGCGACATCTATGAACAGTTATTTTAAAAAGTAACAGAGACACTCCTTTCTTTTTTTTACAAACAATTTTTTATTTGTAGAACATGCAATAGAGTCAAAGTTTTCGTAATAATAATGCACTCTAAACAAAATTGTACAGACAGGCAAACAGATGAACGCATACCAGCTACAAACAAGCTGTGGTAACATGGACATAATGGTGTCTGGATATAACATGTTATCTACCCAGCAAGACCCCATGCAACTGTCAGTTATTACAATTCATGTAAAGGTAAAAGTAAATCTTTTGGAAGATTTATCTTCACATACACTATGGGCAGCCAATCAATTCTGTTTCTCACCTTGTTTCATACTCAAGACAAATTCAGTACTTATTCATTAAGAAAAGATCAATCCTAGAGTTGTACTGGTTGGGAAAAAAAATGCAGCTAAAGTTTCCTTTGGTTAGTTTCTAATAATCCAGCTAAAAAAGTGTTGTGGATTCAGTTTCAAATAATCCAGCTGAAAAGTTTCAATGGATATGGTTTCAAATAATCTAATGACAAAAGTTTTGTTTGTTTAGTTCAAATACTTCAAATAAACAAAAACAGGTAATGCCCCCTAACAAGGTAAACATAGGACTGAGCGAGTACTTCAAACAGCCAAGAAATAAACTACTCAAAACACATCATAAACATTCCATCCTAAGAGGGACACAGTTAAGACACAATACATCAAAACATAACATAGCAAAACCTGGGAAATCATTCTTCAAAAGGAATGACTTTACAATCATTAAAACATTGAAAGTTGTTAAAATATGTAAATGTATTGTATATAAGAGATATTGGTAAAGAATAGCTTAGGCGAGTCACTTGGAATGTTGAAATGTACACATCTCAAAGAAATTATTGCATAACTGCTTGGTCCACTACATAACAGTAAAAATATACATTTGGTTACCTCAATAAAACTTGAACAAATATATCAGAAACATATTTAAATTATTTAGGCTTATCTTTAAAGTACTCCTGCCATATTTCTGTGAGGCCTCAAGTAATATGATGAATGGCACATAAATCAACCTTTGACTCAAGATACATTCTAAATACGTCAATTACACAGGTATCAATGATATCTTAAACATGCAAAGAATAACAGCAGGCAATGATTGGTCATGAGAATAAACTGCCACAGGATGAAATTGAGATAATTCATAGAAACCACCAAAGACAATGGGAATTATACTGCTATATTTTGGTACACTGGGACATGAGCGATGTAATGATTTATTGTTAATAAGGCACATGTAAGGAAACAACTAAATTTGAACAAATGTTAAATACATATGAGCACTCTGAAATGTTCAAATATATGCTTGAGACTGTAAAAGAAATTAACAAAACTGAAAAAAGACAATCTTCCCAAAACTATAGAATGAAAGAAAATAATGACAACATATGACAGAAAACATGGATACAATCTGACTACATATCTCAGACAAATATAATATGACATGATAAAACGGGACAAATAAGTCACTATTTTAATATATAGAGATACTGATCAAAGAATAAACATCATTTTAAAAATTATACGAGACTGTGTATAAAATGGAGAAAATAAAAGACTTACAGGTAACCGAGAAGAAAATTGTACGTCGTACTAACATTCTGAGAGACCAAAAAGTGGTATTTTCATATGCATATGTCTGTAACAAATTTTCTAACTTGTGTCACTGACTACAGAGGAACTGTCATGAGAGGAGTCCAAATATCTCAAGAATGAATTTTACATCAATATAATATAGTTCTTTCAACTCACTCACTCACGCACTCACTCACTCACTCACTCGAACTCACTCACTCACTCACGCGCACGCACATGCACACATGCACGCACGCACGCACACACACACACACACACACACACACACAAACCAGGCATATCATGAAAATAGAACTTTGTGAAATATGTATGGTATTTGTATAATTATGTACAATGATTTATTTGCTTACACTCAACATCTGCAAATCATATACTCTTGCAAACTGCAGATAATGAAATAATATTACAGATTTGAATGCAAAATCGGTAACCCATGTACATTTTACAAATGCTTGCACATCTCTTTAACATTTGGGGGGGGGGGGGGGGGGGGGGGGGGGGGGAACGTGCATACATGTTTCTGCCTGTCCTCTTTTTCAGCTACTCATTTATTTGCTAACAAACTATCCTGTATGATGCCCATCCCTTCTGAGTTATAACTAAAATGAATGAGTGCATCAATGAAAATGGATAGTGGGATTGGTCAGCTTTACAAGAACACAATCTCAAGTAACAAAAGGGTGTTGTGGCTAAAAAGCCTTCATCAGCACACACACACACAAAAAGATGCTGATACAACTTGCATTTTAAAAAATTCACTTAACTGAGGTCCTAGAGATGTCTAAATCCCTGGGACACACTGCACTTTCTGTTGTTGTTGATTTACTGAGTTATAATTGACTTATAAATAGTGTTTTCATTTCACATATTATAGAATAAAACACAGAAAACCACAAAATGAAATCCAGTGAAACTATCTATCAGAGAATATGCCAAAATGGCCTCCAGACTCCAGAACACATTCTGTAAATGTGACCTCTCTGTGGTAACTTATGAGCTTAAACCTGGTCCCCCAGGAGACGAAAATGGGAGAAAAATGTGGGGAACCTATGAGAATCTCATACTAATGACTGGATCCATGGAGGCAACTTGTCTTTCTAATTAGATATGAACATAAGATACAGATTACAGAAACAAATAAATTGCATACAGTGGGGTTTTCTCTCTATTATTCTTCCTACTTCCAACACCACCAGATAAGTCTGCCATAAGACTGGTGTTGATAATGTCTGCTTGTCATTCTGCTGTCTACTATCTGAGCAATTAAATTAACTCAGTTCTAAGGAAATCTAAAATGAAACGTCCTTGGATGACTGTCTGATTTAGTTGTTTCTTGCATACCTGTGTGATGTATCTGTTACTTACAAGTCATATAATTCTTGTCCCCTAGATTTTGCACTCTATGTCTCATACTACAGCCAAGCCATGAGAGCCAACAATGGTTATCTATTTTCCTTATGTATTTAAGAATTTGCTCAACTGATCTCTTAGTCTGTCCTGCTCAATCTTTGAATTCTGTGATAACACCACATCTCATAAAGCTTATTTTCTTTCAGAACTTTTGCATTTGTTTTTCTTACTAACTTTCCCTATTCATGTTATATAAATGACTTAAATATGTTCATTTTGCTAACATGATACACTATGGTTGAAGTAGTCTGTATTACAGCATTACATTTTCTGACCAATCTTTCAAAAGGTTATTTCTATTCTAGTTATAAACTGATTAACTCTTATGTTGTATTTATCAAGGCCTATCTATTATTAACATGTTATCAACCAATTTAAGTGTGTCATATTGATCAAGTTATTCTAATGTGCAGCCCTTATTTCATCATATTGTTTGCACTCTGTAAATAATGTTAACCTTTATGCTGGCGACATCCAGCACAAGATGTTAGATTATAGTAAAATAACCGCAGCCTCGGAAACTGGTTGCTAGTCTTGTACCCCACCCAGGTTGTACAGGAAAATAAGACCTCAGCCATGGACGTCTGACATAAATTTACTCACAGAGGTGTCACCAGGTTCGAAAGTTAGCATATAAGCATGTGTGTTCGAAAACTCAAGGTGAACACCCAGGATGACTTTTATTGCACTAGTAAACTAGGCACTACTTTCCAAACATAGGGAACAATGGCAGTGGTTGCTTCCCCCTAGCTATGCCACTGCATATTTAACCAAGAATATTTGACATCAACATACTAATCTAGAATATCTGACATCAACATACGTAGTCTTGTATGTCTGACATCAACATATCAATCTTGTATAATTTATAACATACTCAGTCTTGTATAGCTGACATACCCGATTAAACATACTGAATATTGTATATTTGACATCAACATACTCAATATTGTATATTTGACATCAACATACTCAGTTTTGTATAGCTTACATCAATATACTCAATCTTGTATATTTGACATTATACTCAGTCTTGTATATCTGTCATCAACAAACTAAATCTTGTATATCTAACATCAACATACTCATTCTTGTATATTTCACATAAACATAGTCTTGTGTATCTGAGAAAAACATGCTCAGTTTTGTATATTTAACATCAACATACTCAGTCTTGATTTTCTAGGCCAAAACTAGCATGGTGCCTGATGGTGGACTTTATCTTAGTGCAGCCATGAGAGCAAGGGAATGTTATAACTCTACCATATAAAAATGTAGACATATTTTATTAGAAAACTATGCTGCAGGTTACATCACATGAAAGGCGTTTGTATATCACTTAACTAGAGATCAGGCTAATATTTCTCTGCACTTTAATGACATTTAGCTAAATTATATAACAGATTATAGTTTAAACAAATTATTATCTGTCATTTTAACTAGAAAATGTTATTTTAATGAAATTCACACATCAAATTGTGTCTCTGATAACAAAACAGAACTACAGGTTTAAGAAATGTTTATAACTGTACACACAATTAATTACGTGAGATGACATAATTACATAACTGAATGCAAAAACAAAATACAATGACAGAAGAAGCTCTGGATGTTGAGTATAACTTAAATATAATATACCCATTAACAAGAAACGTAAACTCAAATATACATACAATATACACATACACAAAACTGAAAACATGCATGCAGAATCCCATGAGAAACATTACATGATAATATGCCAAATAAAAGGTAGACGGGAATACAAAGGCAAATATTAATTGTATACAGAAGGTACAAGGTAGAGCGGAAATATAAAGGCAAAAACAAGGTAGAGTGGATATATCAAGGCAAAGATTAGTAGCATAAAAAAGAATGCAGTCTCTGAACAAGGTAGAATGGGAACATAAAAGGCACAGATTAGTAGCATAAAGTAGGACACAAGGAGTCTCTCAACAAGATACAGTGAGAATATAAACACAAAAATTAGAAGTATAAAGAAGAATGCAAGCAGTCTCTCATCATTTACAACTTTATCCAGTTCATAAAATATTTATATTTTAAAAATATATATATATATATATTTGTAATGTCTTGTAGTATTTATTGTAAATACAAAAAGCAGGAAAGAATGATGGTGTTATTTATGTACATTTCCAGTCTTAAATGAGCAAAAACAAAATTGACAATTTCTGGCATTATTGCTAGGTGTTTGAAAAACATGTTCCTGGACATAATAATACACTGTGTGAATATAACATTTAGAAAATAGTGCATGAACAGAAATGTCAAGGGTGTATCAGTAGGGAGAACAAAATTTATTTTGGAAATTTAAACCTTAAATAAGTTTTAAACCTTGCTAAATGAACAAACCTAAATGCTTGCAAACTCCTTGTTTCTCAAGTGTATTTCTTACAATAAATGGAAGTAAAACTATTACATGAGCTTTATACACTTCATCATCATCATCATAATCATCATCATCATACTTGCTACAATCATATTTATGGCAGTTTAAAAATTCACGATGCTCGAATATACATACAACAAAGATTAGAAATAAATCATAATCATCAAGTATTTGATGGTCTGGTCATGAAGATTTCTGATCACTTTATTTGCATAAGTTTCTTTTGTACATTGCTCTCTTTAATTGTATGCTATTCTACATTGATATGCCTGTGTCTGCCAGCCTTATAAATGTTTTCCTTGGTCTGTATCTTCCTCTTCTCACCAATATCTTATCATCTAATATCCTCTTTGGTGTTTCTTGTGTATCAGAATGTGATCAAGCTGTAAAACCTTTCACTTTCCTATTTCTTTTACAAAAAAAGTATCCTCTGCCATATTACATTTTCCGGAACTTGTTCATTTATCAATTTTCCAATCCAGCTATAAATGGTCACAGATAAAACTACAATAATTAAAATTGATAAATATTTCACAAGACAATGAAAAAACATCCTCCTACTAATTTCCACTCCTTGTTCTTGTTTAACTATTAATCTGACTGGAGTCATGGACAATGTCAATGTAACTACTGCCTGGTTTAGTATTATTTTGTATTTTCAAGCATTTCTGACATCAGGTAAGTATTCATGACAAATTGTTTCATTTTATTCTAGTAACAATTTTTAAACAATCCTATTATAATCATTCCTATTAACATCAATATATTTTTGACAAAAGAAAGCTTGAAAATAACTGTCCTATAAATGTGGATGCAACAAGATATCTCAAATTAGGCACTAAACATTTGAAAACTTCATATCCTTTACACATCTGATACAACCTAAAACACTTTTGTAAGAATAATGCCAAGATCACTTCTCACTATCATAACCAGTAAAAATTGTTTTGCATGCAAATGAAGTCTGCAGAAATATGCACATCCTTGAAAAGGATGATATTTCAAATTCTGATATCTTGTTCAGCTTCGTGTGAATTTAAAACTTTTCCACAGCTATTTCTTATGAAATAGCTCAACACAAATAATCAACTTTCATTTAAAGCATAGGAGCAACAAAGTCTGAAACCATATTTATGCTGAAAACAAAGTACATGACATACTTGGATAAATGAATTTGGGTGTAAATACAATGTATAACAAATCAGCTCACAATGAAACAATTATTCTTATTTACACACCATGCACAAGATATTTATATGGCAGCACAAGTTAGAGATGTAGGGATAAAATTAATGTGAATTTTAACAAACATACTCAATTATTACAACAGAATAACCAAAAGATGTAATGTGTTGTAACAATACATGATGAATGTGTGAAGGTAGCAATGTTACTAAATCCTAGAATTCACAGCATAACACATTCAGAGTCATCATAAATTCATGTGTTCAATGGGTGTATTTATTTATAAATGTATTAATGTGCTGGAATAAACTTTTCATGGATCACCCACCTTCCCTTGTTTTCTTAATTTCGATGCTTGTAATCTTTCATACTGTCTCAGCATGAATTCTGCCATTCTTTTATTGTTTTTATTCATGAATCAGTTAACCACATGATCATTTCTTTTTCATATTAGTCAAAATGTCTACAACACCACTCAAGTTATCTATACTATGCTTATCACGCATTATTTTAGCTTTTACCTTCAACACATTTTCTCATATCTTGCTGTGAATTCTATAAAATATTTCACAAGTAATTACTTATATCAGCTGCTTCTCATGTGCTTTCTAACTTCTGAAATGCTGCATTGCTTCTAAGAAGCATTGTCTAACTTGTAATACATCTAAATTCAAATATGCTGTGGCATCTTCTGATAAATGTTCTAATATCTAATGTGTTTCCTTGATGTGATCAAGATCAGTTTTCACAACTGCCAGCAATGAAAGGTTTATTTGCATACCCTTTTTCCTGTCATTTACTCCTTATCTGTACCTATGTTTGTTTCGTTTCTGGTATCTATTAAATTTCAATAAAACTCTTCCAAAATCCTACCATATATAGCACAAAATGTAGTTATAATATCTATCCAATAATATTTTTGTCACCAGTTTAACCCTTTACAAGGCATAGCGTCCGTTACCGGCCGATCTCTAAATATGAGCGTAGCGTCCGATTCCGGCCGATACTATTATGCATTGTAAAAACGTGATCTCTCGGCTTTCCAACACTTCCGTCGGCTACTTTCACTTTCGCCGATAGCTTGACAACATGGCCGCCATTTGTAAACGTGCTACAATGACTTTGAACAGACTTTTACGGACTTGTTTTGATAGTTTTTGGGAGTTTTATGCTGTTTTTCAAAATGGATTTCGGCGATTCTTCAAGTGATAGCCGAGATTTCGCTCTGTTCAATTTAAATGACATTAAAGGGCACGAAGTTGATTATTAATCGGAGCTAGATATCAGTGCAAAGCGTTACTTTGCATTAGCAGTCGTGAGTCGGACTTTAAAGAAAGTGATTATGATTCTGAAAATGTGTTTGTAAATTGCCGTATAGATGACGGAAAATCACAAACAACATGCCGTATTTTGTAAATATTTGTGTTCATATATGGATTACCGGCAACAATCACGTGAGTAACATATTCTGCATGATTTTCCCTTCATTGTGTTGTTTATTTAACTAAAATCGGTTGACTAACACCTTATTTGTGATGTTTTTACTAACGTGACCCGAAATTTTTACAGAACCTGAAAAAATCTTGCCCGTTCAAGGCTACAAAACGGACAAGCGTCTGCCCTGTAAAGGGTTAACAGATGTTACATACTAGGTGTTCAATATGTGTTTACAAAAGCATGTGAACTGACAATAACTTCTGCTACTAGTTTCATTTTCAAATGTGAAGCATCTCATTACTATAACATCACATTTTCTTAATTACAGATAAGCAATATCATGCAAACGATAATAAAAACAAATACACAATGCAATGGGTAGTGGTCCCTGGACTAATGTCTGACATAAAAATACCTTTTGGTTCCACTGAAAAAACAATTGGAAAGACTGAAATGAGCAAATTCTTGCACCTTGTGCAAACAGGAAATAATCTATACCAATCTACATCTATCTAAACAAAAACGGACACACTGAACAGCAATCTACTCCTGGAAATTATTGTTCACAATTAGTTTTCAATAAAGTTAACATATCAGTTACTTTGGCACGATTAACACAAAAATTATTCACGACTATAAAAACACTGAAATTTTCTAACAAATACATGACTGTATCAATGTTCATTTCCTACACACATATTCTCAGCCTAATTTCATTACTTTTAAAATGTTATTCATATGTATAACTTACTCGGCCATTTAACTGTCTTTGAGCAAAGTCAAGCTTATATGTTGCATCATGTGTGAATTACGGCACAAAATAAAACTCAGAACTCTTCGTTGAATGGAAAATGTGCGCAAGCTTAGTTAAACCTCAAGCTAGTTTAAATAGAAACCACATTTTCAACACCAACAAACAGCAGATTGAGAAAAGATCACATGACTAATAATTAACCATTGAAAAATTGTAGAAGTAGTACATATACATTTTGTTTCCTTTCTATAGCCCTCAGCTTGTTGCAATTTCCAAGTCTAGTTGCCTCATAAAAATTAAAATATAATGTTAACAGTGTTACAACTTTCTAAATGTTAAGGCACAAACTACATCTGAATTGTTTCACTGTTACAAACCAACAGTTGCTGTATACAAGGCAGCATCAAGTGTATATGGATACGTCCAAGTGAACTCATGTGCAAGCATGGCCATTAAACAGCCATGAATGGAAATTCCCAGAGCAAGCATAGTGTTCAACAGACACACTTTTGCCATCTACATCTGGAAAGCACATGATACAATGGTTCATAACATTGTTGGAGACTAGCATGCCATTTCTAACTAATTGTGTCTTTAAATATCAGCTCCTTCTATATCCACTAAGTTTTTGAGCATTGACCGTGCAAATATCATTCGCTCAAGGATATCAACTGTGCATCCATCCTTGACAATGTGGCTCAAGCAATATGTGTTGGCACTTCTTTCCTGATCTATGTAAGTCACAGCATAATCACTCTTGTAACTGCTCAAGATAAGTTTGGTATGGTCATCAAAGAAGTTTACCTGCAAAACAAGAAATTTAAACAAGTCAGTATAGTTTAGTACAGCCATCATAGAAGTTTACCAGTTGCATGAAAAATAAACAAATCAAATAGTTTAGTATGGGCATCAAACAAGTTTACTTGTTACATGAAATTTAACAAGCCTTACAGTTTAGTATGGGCATGAAAAAAAAAAGTTTACCTAAAGCATTAAATTGAAATAAGTCAGTATAATAAAATATGGGCATCAAAGAAGTTTACCTGCAACATGCAACTGAAAACATTCTGTATAGTATTGAAGAAACAATTGGAGCAAGGAATAAATGATAAAAACAGAAGTGTGACCTGTTGACATTGTCTCTTGAGAGATTACATGCTTAAGAAAGGTTTGTGTCAATAGCACGTCAAGTATTGCTTCTGACTGTAAGAGTTAATGTGTCAATAGCACGTCAAGTATTGCTTCTGACTGTAAGAGTTAATGGCATGTAAATCAGGTTACTTGACTTTTTTTCTTTATTGACCTCTTCATGAACAACTGTCGTTTGTTAAGGTTTATAAAACTAACAAACACATAAAAAAGAAACAAAAACTATAGAAACCCAGAATCACAAAGGAAGGAAAACACCTTCCTGTCAAAACTGGAAACTAAATTCTATATTGATAATCATAGAATGTGAGCAAACAAATTAAGAATAGGTTGAATAGCTTATGAAAGAAGAACATAACATATGCAAATATATTAGGCAAATAGTGACCTTAGCCATGTAACGAGGAGAGGCTTTAGAAAACTTTGTGATGAATAGCTTATGAAAGCAGGACATAACATATACAAATATATTAGACAAACAGAGACCTTAGATCATGTAACGAGGAGAGGCTTTGGAAAACCTTGTGTTGATTGGAAATATCAGCGGTAGAGGAGGCAATCGCAGACCAGGAGAAATGCTGCTGGATGGATTGAATTGGTGGCATGGAGAAATATCGTCAACAGAATTGATCCAGAACATCATGAACAAAGATCTGAGAAGATGCATAGGTCACATGGATGGAAACATGAAGATGATCTGGCACTCGGTGGGTCATGAGGTCAATATTGTACAGGAAGGCCCTGGTTAACGTCGAGGTTGCGTTCTTGGAAAACGCTACTTTAAGTGATACGATGTATAGTGAAACACTATTTCCCAAAGAATTAAATAAAATACAGTGTGTAAATAATGTTTATTTTGATGATTGTTGATATTTATTGGCTAAATAGAGGTGGGTTGGAGGACGAGTGGTAGAGTTATTGGGACATAGAGGCATTAAATTCTGCCTCTTCATCTGAGGATGAAACTGTAACCTCTTCTTGCCTCTTTTCGCGATGGTACAAGTGATCTTGGAAGCACTCAAAGGGGTTACGTTTTTTAGCACCATCTTTGATTTTCTCAGCACCTTCACGAGTTGTCCTTACCGTGGTTGGAGGTAAACCATGGACTTTACCGATATCAACAGCCCGATCGCCAGCCTCAAAACGATGTAACACATCTAACTTCACCTCAAGAGTTACACTTTTTCTGGTTCTCTTACAACCAGATATACTATCAGCACTTACTGTGCATTTTAACTCACAATTATGGGTAATTACACAATAAAATCTTGGAAAAAAGCACTGCACAAAATGTAAAATGGGATGTTAAGGCAAAACTGACAACAACAACTGAGTAAGGAGATGTTCTATAGCGGTAACACTATGCAGCATTATGTAGTTCTTCCGCAAGCTAGCAAGAGAGCGTAGCAAAGCAACACAGGTGATGACTTTATGGCGGAACGTAGCAACGTAAAGTGAAGTTTGTCCCCTACGTGACGACGACATTATAGCGAAACGACGTTACCCGAAGAGACGTATAGCGAGGCCTTCCTGTACTGGCTGCCTTTATTTCCCAGAATATTTTCTGGTCGCCATTTTAGGCTGGTCAATCATGGAGCCCCGGTCTGTTTGTAAATAATCCCACATATGAAAAGCACTAGTGAAAATTATTCAATGTCAGATATTGCTGTCAGGATTTGGAGTGTTATCCTTCACATATCCAAGGGCATGGCATAATAAATTGAGGTCATCAGTGTTCCATCTCTCTGCCTTTATTTTCACAGATAATTTCCGCAAAAATTCTAAAAATGATCTGGCAGCCCTTTAACTTTTAGAGATTAATTAGAGATATTAGATGCAGACAGTCAAAATTTTTTGGGCATGTTATGAGAAGAAATGAATTGGAGAACTTGGTGACAACTGGTAAGATCGAAGGGAACAGACCAAGAGGAAGACCTAGAAGCAAATATCTGGATGGCTTGGCCTTGTGGCATGGTCGAGACAGAAACACTGAGCTGATCCACGACTCTGGTGATCGAGTGAGATGGCAAAACATGACCGCCCACGCTTACCGGCATGGCACATGATGGATGGAGCCCTTTAACATGAATGGAATGATCCAAGAGCCAGGCTGGTCAGAAAAAAAATCCTGGCACTAGTGAGAATTGAACCCAGACTACCATGTCCATAAGCAAGCAAACTGACCACTAAGACTCCTGTTCTAATATAACAAAATTAAAACTGTATGTGTAAAAATGCCAGTAAAACATAAATGTGTAGATACCTGAAGTGTCCCATCACTAAGGTACAATACAATGGCCTTTGCTGTGCGAAACCATTTCTTTAAGAACAAAGAGCCCGACCAGGAAACTGAATCACTGCCACTTGAGTATTCTAGATCTCCTCCCTGAAAAACACAGAATATTCAGTGAATGTAACACAAAATGATAATAATTTTCCCTATAGGAAGTATGTTTACTTGTGAATTTAACACAGTATATTAAGCGACTGTAACACAAACTGATATTGATCTCCTCTATAGTCAAGTTAGTTTATAATGTGCATTTAACAAAACAAACTATCATATGTACTATTGGTAAGCAGAGTATCACTTCAGTCTCCCTGGCGAAGGGGTTAACGATGCTGTTCCTAAACCTGTATATTCTCGTAAGAAACACAGCTGTGAGAGATTCAGCAGTGGATCACATCGCTTGATTACTTATGGAGGGTATGTGAGCTGGTCATTCAGAAAGCAATGGCAAACTACTGAACATAAAACTTGCTAAGACATCAACAGCAGCTGAAAAATGCCAGTGTTGACTGCAATGTCCTGTAAAGGATATGCGGGGGGAAAAAAGAGTATCACTTATCACTTTGATTCAAAAAGCTATTCTTCCTCACTTCCCTTTTGAGGGAGGTACATCACACCAATTTATGCACATCTGTGATCAGAATTCTGGTATGCATTTGTGTATTACACCCAAGGCAATAAGCTCTACCTACTCAAGGATAGATTTTTCTTTCCAAGAATTTTGCCAGTAAGATGGCCTTACAGTCTACTCTTTGCGACTCCAAACTGTTGTTGGATTTTTAACCTGCACAACGTATACATAGTATGTCCTGATTTGTATCATCATCTAGCAACACAGGTGATGACGTTATAGCGGAATGTAGCGACGTACAGTGAAGTTTGTCCCCTATGTGACAATGACGTTATAGTGAAATGACGTAAACCAAAGCGACGTAGGTTTCAATATTACTACTCAAGAGATCAGGGAGCATGTGATATCAATAGACACCATTGGTTTTCTGTACATCTCCAGCCCTACCCACTTAAACTTCTGGTGTGCTGATGCCAAGGTAGTGAGTTCAACCCATACAATGGTCAGTTGGACTAAAATTAATTCTCGTCCTTGACTTGGGGACATAAATTAAAAGTACCTCAGAAGTTGGAGAAGGTTCACCTAATGGCGAAGGACATTGCTAACAGGGAAAGCTAATCCACACGCAAAACTCAGTTCAGTGCACCAGAAGAGTAGCACATGTGTGGGTTACGCTCGAGTTGTTCAAAGCAAGCAAGCACAAGAGAATAACAAGAATTACCTGAATTAGATGTTCATCCATATAACGAGCAAAATACTGTAGAAGAGTTGTCTTCCTTTCCAGATCTTCTGGAATGCAGTCAGTCATGTAAGCATACAGTTTGCCTGTAACATCATAGTACTGGACAGCCCTGGGATCACAAATACAACTGTGTTAAGTTGGAGAATGCTATAATTATTCACTAGTATTAATGTTAAGCCATATTAAGCTGGAGAATGTTTGAAGATTTGCTGCTATTAATTTTAATTTATATTAAACTAGCTGACCCGGCCCGGCTTCGCCCAGGCCCTGGAGGGGATCTATCTATCTATCAGTCTGTCTGTCTGCTTGTTTGTCTGTCTGTCTGGCTGACCCGGCCCGGCTTCACCCAGTCCCTGGTGGGGAGCATCTCATTTAATTCATATAAGTAGTCATATAAGCTCTCCCGTTCCCGACTATCTGTCTGTCTGTCTATCTGTCTGACCCGGCCCGGCTTCACCCAGTCCCTGGTGGGGAGCATCTCATTTAATTTATATACGTAGTCATATAAGCTCTCCCGTTCCCGACTATCTGTTTGTCTGTCTATCTGTCTGTCCCGGCCCGGCTTCACCCAGTCCCTGGTGGGGAGCATCTCATTTAATTCATATACGTAGTCATATAAGCTCTCCCGTTCCCGACTGTCTGTCTGTCTATCTGTCTGTCTGACCCGGCCCGGCTTCACCCAGTCCCTGGTGGGGAGCATGTCATTTAATTCATATAAGTAGTCAAATAAGCTTCCGTTCCCGACTATCTGTCTGTCTGTCTATCTATCTGACCCGGCGTGGTTTCGCCCAGCTCCTGGCGCACAGTAACTTAAAAGAATGTCCTTCCACACACCATTCATTATTTTTAATGAAAACTGTTTTTAATCACCGACATGACAGTTGATAAGTTCTTTAAGCAGAAAAAGATGGGTTACAATGTTATGCATTATGCATTATTTTTATGAAAACTTTGAAAATGCCTTAAAGATTATATCATTATTTATTATAACTCATATGCCTGAAAATAACTATAGACAAAGAGTTTAACAATAGTGCAAGTAAGTCCAACAATATGACTATAAAGTATATAGAAATGTTATTAAAAGTTATGCCCCTTGAAATAACTTTTCTGGAGTGAAGTCCCCCTGCTATATAGAAATTATATAATGAAAAATGAAAAAGTAAATGTTATCAAATAAGTAGAAGATTTTACACTAAGAAACTATTATAGTCGGTTGCACAGGAATGAAAGGAAGACGTGTAGAAAATTTCATCTCAATCGGATGTACCGTTATCGAACGCATCCAATACAAAGCTACCCACAAACACACAAAACCACAAACACTCTGTTTTATAGATATAGATTGGAGAATGCATAAAGTATTTGCTAGTGTTAATTTTAAGCCATATTAATTTGGAAAATGCTTGAAGTATATACTAATGTTAACTTTAAGCCAATTAAGTTGGAGAATGCTTGAATTCTTCACAATTATTAATTTAAGTCATATTAAGTTGAAGAATGCTGGAAGTAATTGCTTGTGTTAATTTTAAGCCATATTAAGTTGGATTAAGTTGGAGAATGTGTGAAGTGTATATGTTAAATTTAACTCTTAAAGGCTGGAGAGCCAGCATTTACACTGCTAATGGGAAGTCAGTAATCATGCCTAGTAACTTTCACAAACTCTTTGTTTTGTTTCCCCCCATTTATCATTTTTAAATGTTCCATTTATAATTATGAATTACATCAACGTGAGTGCAGTGGCTAGCATGCTTGTCTATAAGTCCAGTGGTCATCTGCTGGATTCACCTTCGAGGCAGATTCTTAGAACTGACCTTGGCTCTCAGGTCGACCCAGCCTAAAATGGACACCAGGAAATGTCCTGGGAAGTAAAGGTGACCAATATGAAACTGATTGATCACATGACCCACCAAGTACTGACTGATTGGTCTATACAAGTATGAGCCAGCTTTTGTTACGTGTATATTTTAGAATCTACTTAAACTTTGAACTGTATTATTTTTTCTTTAGGATCAACGTATCAAGAAGAGATAAGATCAGAAATGAAGAAATCAGGACTAAAGTGGGGGTTATAGCAGCACTAGAGTTTATTAGAAAGCAGCAAGTCAAATGGTTTGGTCATGCAAGTAGGTTACCAGTCAACAGCATACCACAACAAGTAATGATGTACAGACCAGATGGAAACAGAGGAAGAGGCCAACCATGTAAATGTTGGACGGAGAGAGTAACAGAGTCCATGAGAATATTGATACATGAAGCCCATAATCGGGCACTCTCACGATGTTTATAATTCACCTCGATACTGCAAGGTACAAGAGGAACATGATGAGATGAGATCATTCCTGACATGCATACCTTCCATCAGGAGCCATGATTATTCTGGAAGTATCATTAAATAAAACTCCAAGAGCATCACTAGACAGCTGGAACCCAAATCCATATTTGTTGGAGTAGTCCACCCATTTGGTCACCCAGGTCAGCTCCGCAGTGATTGGTTTTGGGCTGTTCTTTGAGCCTGGAAAATATAAAAAATATAATAGCTATACTTTGTTGCAATTAATAATAAAAAACAACAAATAGAAAATCCTTTGAATGTAAAGAAATGTGGTTTTACAGAAGAATGTTAAAAACTATAACAGACAACCAAAATTAACAATCTAGATGTTTTAAACAATAGAACAATTATAATAGTTATTCATTGTCACAATCAGTGACAAAACACAACAAATGGAAAATTCTTTGAATATTCAGAAATGTGGTTTTACAAAAGAATGTTAAAATAAAAGCATCACAGACAGCCAAAATGAATCTGGGCTCTCACTTTGACCAGGATGCAACAAAATCAACTCAGTGAGAACTCTTTTGTGAAAATTTTAGTCCAAACGTCACGACACTCAAATTTAAACAACTCTGCTTACAATTGAGATACACACATCATTGAGGTACCGTTAGATTTGGTTTTTCAAGGCCTATCTATCTGTAATTCTCAGATTAGTAAATGATCAATTTGAAAATCATGATCAGAAACCCTATGAACAGTCCAAGTGTTTTAGATAATGTCAACCCACTGAGGAAACTTATCAGTGACATCAGGAAGACACTGGCAAAACTTTTAAAACATGAAACAAACAAGAGAAAACATGTTAACTAACTTTTGCTATGTGATGAGAATAGGAACTAAGACAATATAACAGAAGGAAAGGGAAAAGACAAAATGTGTAACTGGTTCATTAGTATGATGTGAAGACAACAGAAGCAATGTGTACTTTAGGTATGCAATTTTTTCATTAACAGAAAATTTAATGAAAGAATACAATGTTTTCCTGTTGTGAGTTTGAATAATGAAGACACCACCAATATATATTGCACAGTCTACTGCCTGCTTATTATTTCATTGCATCTCGTATGTACACTTGCAGAGGCATCTGTTATACTCGTGCTCCGAAGGTTGTGGGTTCGATTCCGGGCCGCGTCCTTCGGTTTACGAGCTAAATGTTTCGGAGACCCCTGGGGGTCGTCGCTAAAAACTACGGAGTTCGTGCTTTGTGTGACGCTTTCCGTGCTGCAGAAAGAGACCGAGCCATATTGGATAAAACCCAGTGCAATGAAATTGACCCTGTCGACTTTTAAGCGACTTTTAAGTGTCTGTTATTCTCGCAGGTAAACCACCTTTATGTAATAACAAAGACATGATAGTCTCTGTAAAAATTCCATGGTAACATTGAAACATATGACAATAAGTTTTGTTTATTTTAGTAAAAGGTATTAATTTCACTACAAGTTGAATTTATATTGCAGTTATATTGCTGAAAATATGTTGCATTTGGGGAGGGGGAGGGGGGGAGGGGGGGGGGGGGGTTAGTATGCAGTGACAAGATAAGTGAAATGTGTCAGGCAATAAATTGTGCAATACATTTTTATGTCTTCATTATTTCAACTAAATAACATTGTTTAACCATATGGCGTGTGAAAATAACTTACAGAAAACACAATCTGCATGTGAAAGACAATTAGTGATCAAGACAAGAAAACAAGCAGTTGTATTCTACCTTTAGGTATGTGATCAAGACATCTGCCAAGTGTCTCAAGCAAGACTGAAGCAGATCTTGGTTTGACTGAAGAATCTGAAATACAGACAATAAACACACATTGATGACTTCATCACTTCATGCCTTGATCAAATGTTCAGTAAAGTAAACACATGGCAGACACTGTTGAAGGACACTGAAGTGATTTGACTTCAGAGTACACACATCCATATAACAAAGTTTGTGTGCATGTGACAGTTTTAAAGCACAGTGGCCCACTTTTTTTTACTACCTTGTCTTCCCAGAAATCTCTTGGGTACCTATTTTATAAAGGAAGATAGACCCCAGCATCAGAGTCATGTGTTGTTTGAAGAGAATTCTCAACTCAGGATTGAACCCAACCCTTGTGCTTTGTGCTGGTAGGTCAGTGACTAACCACCATGTTAGCACAGCACATAAATGTGCGCTATCAATGTACAACACACCTAGAAATAAATCTGAATTATTACATTTTAAAAAGTTAGTTTACAGGATGTCACAGTCAACCCCAACATTTTTTGGCTGTTTGTGATTTCATGGCAAGTTTATGTTCAGTAGTTTGTAATTGCTTTCTGAATGGCCAGCACTCATACCATTGTATGAAAATTAACCACAACATGGTCTGCTTCCAAAATGCCAGCAGCTGTGTTTCGAACATGGTATGAAAAATTATGAATTGCGTCCGTTACCCCTTCATCACAGAGCGGTCCGGCTGTTACATTAAAACAGAAGGAAAATAACAACAACAGGAAAACAAGATATATAAAATGTTTTTGTTTGGCTTATAATCATTTAGGTACAGTGGAAACAGCAAAAGGCAGATACTACAAGCAATGGAATAGCAAAATAGCAAAGCAATGAGCACACTCTTGTACACAGCACATACATACTGGGGGACTGAGTGGTCTCGAGGTATGGTGTCCGCCTCGAGTGCTGGAGGTCCCGGGTTCAGGCCCTGGTGAGGACCGGGATTTATAAGAAAAAATCCACCTGGACTTCCAGTAATAAAATTTCCCCTGGTCTCTGGGTAGTGAGATCGGACATCCGTGTGTATTGTTGTGCACATAAAAAATCCCTTGGTAGTTGGAAATCGAAAAAGAGTAGCCTAACAGCGCTGCCCGGGCAAAATTTCGAGTTACAAATCTACCCAAAGTATTTCAGGATCCTCTCCGATGCAACAGAGTTCGTGCATTGAGCTGAGTTTCTCCAGACTCAGGTTTGAGTTAGGAGGAAAACAGAGCACTTATGGGTTAAACAGTGTGCCTTGATGTTGATCCAACGACTAAACTAAACTAAACACAGCTCATACAAAGATTGTGCAAAAAGTTCTTACTAACAAGACTAAAAAGCCACAGAAGAGAAAGAAGAAAGAAGAGCTGTGCAAAGAAGTTCTCACTAACAAGACTGAAAGCCATATAAGAGAAAGCAGAACGAAGAGGATTATGTGTCATCATTATGTGCCATACCATTAAGCATGGGCCGTCATAGCTTGCCATCTCCCCAAATTATTAGTCTTGTGTTCTTGTCCCAATTAAACCATGTGCTGAAGCCACCAGGTATTTATGTCTTTGTCTTCCCCTTGCTCTCTTCCCATCACATTTGCCAGTTTTCAGTAACTTTTCAAGTTGATTTCTCCTCATGTTATGCTCAAAGAATCTTGACTGCTTACATCTTAATTTCTCTAATCAATGCATGGTTTTCATGTGTACACAACTTGAGATCCTAAGCATATTCTATAATATAGCACGTATTTATGTAAAATACATTCTTTACCTCTAGAAAACTATTGCCCACTACCTAGGCAAATGCCTAGCATTTGATGATATCTGGAACATTCTTCCAATTCTGAAGCTTAAGAAAAACACACAATATACTGAAGCAGACAGCTGTTTTTGAATACATATAAACATCACTTCCTGTCACTGAGCTGATGGTTGGAAGTCTAGTTATTACTGGATCATTAATAACAATAATAATTTGACAAAACAAACCTCGCTGTTGGGGAGACCTTGACCTATCAGTGCGTCCATCAGTGTTGGGAGCAAGATTTGTGATGGTCTCTTTGGCTGCGTAACCACCATCTCCATTGCGGTTAACATGGGTGGCGAGGCGTGGGGGTGGTTTCTTCTCAATATCCTGCAGCAGACCAAATGTATAATCAATAATTAAATGTTTGCTGCTATAAAACCGAAATCAAAATGTTAAGATATTAACAAGGTTAGGCTGCTGCTGTTATTGTTTTGTTAGTAAGATGAAGAACATTATTTCTAATAATTTTACCTCATTAGAAAAGTGTTTACATAAACATCAGTTTTATGCTAATAATAACCATCATATATTTTATGTTTGCTTAAGCCAGTGGTTCTCAACCTATGGGGAACCCTCCCCCGAGGGGAATTTAAGGGTTTCGGGGGGGGGGGGGGGGGGGGGGGGTTAAAATTAAAATCACAGATTGGCAGACTCAAAATGGCTTCAAGCACAAAACCCTATTAAGTGACAATTCTCTGATGTTTTAACTGTTTGTTTATTTTGTGTGTGTGTGTGTGTGCGCTCGCTCACTTTGAATTCAAGCGTAGTCTATACACACTACTGCTAGAAGCACTGTACTGAATTTTGTGTGTGGATTAGCTTTCCTTATTAACACTGTCCCTTGCCATCAGGCTTTGTTTATTGTAATATGATTAATTTGGTGTGTTAATATTTAAAAAATCCACCTTTTGAGGCTGACATTTTGGAAAGGGGGAATTTTTCTTCTTTCGTTCGCTGGAAAGGGGGAAATGACATTCTGACATATGGTGAAAGGGTGCATGGGCCAAAAAAGGTTTAGAACCACTGGCTTAAGCAATGCCTGCGCTCAACATTCCCTATGAAAAGGAAAGACTGACCACCTATTCCTTCATGCTCTCAGGCCTACAAAATATGATGGTCCTAACATGTCGCATACCCACAACAGGTTCCTTTTATTTAAAGCTGTCTACATACTTCCGTTATTTTCCTACAGTATAACTAATTTCATTATTTCACTTATTTTGTTTATATGCCCCATAAATGTCATGTCTTTTCCAAATGGATGGCTTTGGTGATTGATCTAGTAATGCATGCAGCGTCAATATCTCAGCATTAATTGTCATCTCTGCCCATAGCTTTCTCAATGTCCCATAATTCCACATCCCAACTGCCTCCAATTTCCCCATCATTTCATGAGCTTATTGCCCATCTTTTGCATTCATACAGGCAAACAGTCCACACATAACTTTCCAGTATGTTAATTGTTAAAAGCCAGTATTTAAAAGCCAGACTGACATTTCAAACAATTCACCATGTTTGGCTAGTATATATGACCAGTAGCTTGTAGCAAGCATCTGTTTCATTGTATTTGTGGTTCAATGTTTTATGTAACATAATAACCATTTACAAACTCTACTGAATAATATTGGAAATAATTGGTACTTACAATGTTGAGTTGAGTCAAGAACTGACATCACAGTACTCAGTACAATCCCATATGGGCGGAGCCCTTACAATGAACTGCATATAAACATTAAACCTAATGTGAAAAAACCTCACACCCTTTATAACATGCACCCAACAATGATAATTATCAACTCACCTCTAATTCTTTCTCCTCCAGAAGATTTTCAGAGCGTGAGTCCAAATGCATTTGATTGAGTGCATTTCCAAGTTGAGCCAGGGAGTCGGTCTTGTGCTCAGATACGTATGATATGGGTCTGTTAAAGAGTATAAGTGGGACAGACTTGTAGAAAGCTTTACTTTTTACTTATACACAGAAATATCAATTACTTGGAAAGCCTTGACACCATTGAAATATCATGAAAAATACACTCACAAGCATTAAAAGACATTCATTTTCCTTCGATACTTGACCAACTGCCAACCAAAGTATAAGTGCCTGGTTTGCCCTGCCATGACTTTAGGTTGCATTGCAGACAGTTAGAACATTACTTTGCTGATTTGGCAGCTTGTCTTGCTCCAGATGTATTGCTGTTACCTTTCCTCTGTAGTAAACTAGGCAGGCTGAGAGAAGGATCACACTGCATGGGCAACACATGGTCTCTACAATTCAGCCAGGCTATGTGCTTTGGAGAGGTTGTTATGTCTTTATTTTTTTAAGCACAATAACTATCTTCTGTCAAGATGGCGAGATGCCAGTATCCATTTTCCTTCAGTGTTAAGAAAAAAGGCTAAAGAATTTTAAAGACACACTACAATTCAGCCAGGCTTTGTGCTATGTCTACGAGTTCATTGGTTGTTATGCTTATCTAAACTTCTTCTCTCCAGACAGTTATTACATAACAATTACTTTATCTCAACTGTTACTTAACTCCTTCTGTCCCATGGTATTAGTTTAATGCATTAAGACCAAAGATTTATTCCTTTAAAGAAACAGCTGCTCATGGTAAAAATAGTTAAAGTATAAATTTCCCAGGTCAGAAAGAGTTAATTGTTTTAATGGACAAATAAAAAGCAAGTAATTTCTTACATTATTGACACAAGACATACATCTAAGCCACTTTACTCCTTCATTTTTTCTATTAACCTTCGGTAAAACGACTCCAAATCTGTGTGGCCTTCCCTACCATGGCTTTTTCCGTGTACAGAATCTCAAACTGTGTACTAAATCCTGAATACAAGTTTTCCTTCACTGACTGAAGTGTTGAGTTAATATTGAATCACTTAGGCTTTGGATGGTGGAAGTACACTTTTAGAAATGAAATGGTTGTTTGGCTAGCAAATACATCATTGACTTGACATGTAGTTCGCATGTTCTTTACCTCAGTGAGAAGAATGATGGCTTTCATGGACAAGATCATTCACATTACCAAGCAACAAAAGAGAGCGTCAAGTTTTGCTGTAACCAAATTCCCAATGAAAAGTAAAGTGTTTAACACTTCAGCGAAACTAGCAAAGCCACTACAATTAAACAAAGCATCCAAAAAAAAAAAAGCAATAAAAGAGAAAACCAGCACACACTAAACCACCATACACACACAACACCAGGTTAACACTTTCTTGTTATAAAGTCAGCCATCTTTATCTCTTCTCTTCTTATTCTTCTGCCATTTATCCCCCCATTGAGGCACAGGCCCTCAACCAATCCACGCCAAGCCGTCCTATCTTTTATTATCTTCTGCTGCTTCCATCATGTCCTTCCAGAATTATTCATCTCTGTCTGTAATTATCTTCTCCATGTGTTTTTAGCTCTTCCGCTATTTCATTCACCTTGTGGTTTCCAGACAAGAGTGTCTAGTTTTGTTGTCCTCAACGTTTATCAATGTGAGGCACTTCGCTATTCAACGTTAATTCATTGCTTATTTCTGTTGAATTGTATATCCTGAACACTAGTAAATTACTGCTTTCTTTTATCTTCGAGGAATGGCTGGCTGAGCAAAGAAACAGATTTCTTGCTTATTAACTGATTCAGTGCCCAAAGGATAGTATATCACCAAATGTGATCTCCCATTTGGACAGAAGGTTTGTACATCGCCATAATAGGGTCGTCTTGTAATTTATTTTGTTTCATGGTATCTTATAATCCGTGTTCATTTGATGGTGTACCGTGTTTGGTCCAGATGTAATTTTTGTTTGGCACTCAATCAGTTTAATCCTGAGAACAGCAAATAATTTGTATTTAAATGAGGAGCCATTAAACAAAAATAACCAGCCCATTTGCTGCGTGTCTGTTGCCAGGGCATGTGATCTTTATCCTCAGCTTTCAACTTCCTCTCAGCAATTCAGCAGAGACAGTAAATTATGAAAATGGTATTTTTTTACATTCACGTTTCTTAAATTGTTTGAACTGTTACTGTGTCCTGTTATATTAAGGCAAGAACACAGAAAACAGCAAAATCAAACGACATCATCAGTGATAGCGGTCAAGATGACACAGCTGGTGACTGTACTTTGATAGGCCAGCTTCTAAATCTTATTGACACAAACCTACAAAGTTTACATAGACTGAGTCACATGCATTACCTGTTGCTGCTGTACCTGGAGGTGGCCGGGAAGTTTGGAGGCCTGGTGCAGCAGTCCTGAGGACACCTATTCGTGGCATGTACCCAGTGGTAATAAACTCGTCAACCATGATTTCCTGAAAAAGAAAACATTGAAAAATAAATAAATGTTTAACATTAAATAATTGTCTTACATCTAAAGTCAACCAGGGCTGTTTTCTTCTTAGTTTGTCCAGTGAAGACAGTAGTTATACTGTGCTTGTTTACAGCAGGTCTGTGATATCTATGCTGGTAGGACTTCATCCAGGCACGTGTCTGTACAGGTCTGTCTTTCTGGCTAGCACTGTTAGACATTCCAGTCTCAGTGTGTTGATATCATGTGTATCCAATAATATTCCCAGGTTTATGTCCCATATCAGCATCAAACAAAGGAAATGCCTGCTGCTAAGTTGAAACTAGAATTCAAATGAATACATAATATGACTGTGAAGTTTGGTGACAGAGAAAAAACGTAAATACATGAGAAGGATTTGACTAAAGTCTTTATCAAAGAACAAAAAAGAAATAAAATGTAAAAAAATACATTGAATCCATGCTGCATAATGCCAAGTAATAGAGATGCAAAAAAAATATATGTATGTAATTTCAGATTTTAATGAATTCATTTTTGTTAAAATGTTCAGATCAAACAAAATGTTTATGTCTGTATTTTAGTTATAGTTTAGTATTTGAACATACATTTTCTGCTGAACAGGAATGTCTTTATTGATCTAAGTTAAGAGAACAAACCTGAAGATTTAGTATTTTAGAATATTATTGAATTTGTACTAACTAAATTGGTCCTATTACAAAAATATAAAAACAGCATGGGATAGAGTCAACAAAGAACAGAGAACATCAAGAAAGGCTACCAGATCATCTAACCAGTAGTTCTCAATGTGAGACACAAGATCACACAGTAAGCCATGTTATATTTCTAGATAGCCATTCACACTTAACTGGCATATTCTTCTTCTTGTTTTTCTGCCTTTCATATCCCAATGGGATATAAGCCCTCAACCAACTCACAACAAACTCCATTTAAACCCGTTCATACATGGTTTGGTTTTGCAGCTAAGTTTTCTATGGGATAAAGTAGCCAGTCGCACACCAAACTGCCTTAAATGCCCCTCATGGCATGCATGGTAGGTTACTGTATTACTTTTCTTAGTTTCACCTAAAAGTCCTGGTAACAGTTGGGCGAAATGCTACATCAGTGATCAATTACGTTTGTTTGCAGACCTTCAGATGCTGTCAAACACTTCCAATCAATCAATCAATCAATCAATCAATCAATCATTCAAACACTGACTCTACCATGAATGTAGCTCCTATACTTTTTATACCTCATGCAGGTGACGTACTGACTGCTTCATGCCTTGATTTTGTCTTCCAACTTATATTACTGCCTAACTCTTTGCTCACCTGCATTTGCCTTTTCCCTCCAGTAAATTTTTTATAAGGTAGCCAAATTATTTGATCTGTCTTATTTTATTTCTTCCTTCAGCTATTTTTTTCCCTTTCTCATCATCTCTATGATTTTCTTTATGACATCTAAATTGTTCTACTTTTATTTCCATGAAGTATGGCCTATTATTCAATATATCCAGATTAGCAAGGCCTCTATTACATTTTACAATTGCTCATTGCCTACACTTCTGCACCATACAATGATGTTGTGTGTACATAACTAACACCTGCTATTGTCATTCTGATATTATTGATTATCTATTAGACATTTCATGATCTGTATAACCACTTGCTGTCTGACAATTACATTTGCACAGAATCACTTGCTCATACAGCATGTTGTCTTTATGTGATCCAGTCCCAATTGATAAACCCTGCACATGGCGAAGTACTGTGCTTCCCCAACTTCTTCTTCTTCTTCTTTCGTTCGCTTGAAATATGTCTATAACTGCAAAGCTGTCTCTTGTATGAATTGAACTGTCTTTTTCAGTTCACACAGCGGTCCATAGAGTTTATCTTTCACTGTCGTCTCTCTAGGCCAGAAGGTTTGCCTAGATATGTTATATTTTTGGCAGTCTTGGAGTATGTGCTCTGCTGTCTGCGACACCAATCCACATGTACACATGGCTGTTTCACCAATCTTGAATTTTGTATACATGTGGTTGCGTAATCTATTGTGCCCTGTTCTGAGGCGCAGAATAATGACTTGTTCTGGTCTATCCATAACGTGGTAGTCATCTTGAGCAGGTTTTGGTGGCTTTCTGACTGATTTGATCATTCTTTTCTTTTGGTGGTATGTACAGGGCACATCAGGCTGTTCTTCTTTGGCTCCTTCCTTAGCCAATTGATCAGCTCTGTCGTTCCCGGGTACTCCACAGTGGGATGGTATCCACTGTATGGTGACCTTATGCTGACTGCTAAGTTCAGAAAGTAGTGTCCTTAGTACTGGCAATTTCCCAGACAGGAGCGCCTCGAGTACTGATTTTGCATCTGTCAATAGCACCACAGGTTGTGTACCATTGCTGGTATTTAGTAATTTCTCTGTTGCTATCTTGATTGCCTCAATTTCAGCATCGTAGTTATGGCAGTACTTTCCTGTCGGTACTCTAGCTGTGTCCCTAGGTATTATTTGGGTATTCTATGTACACTCCCGCTCCTCCATTTCGAACAGCATTTTGTGCTGACCCATCTGTGTAGACTCGGATCCAGAGGTCCTGTGGGTATTCTTCATCAAGGAAGCTGAGAGTGGCTGTTCTGCGCTGCACACTGTTCTGATTCTTCCTTGTCAAATATTCCTCTCACTTTTGTCTGGATTTGTAATGATAGTCTATGCTCATCTTTCCATGGAGTTCGCTCTGGAATAGTTGTTAGGGGGATACCAACTGTGGGCAGATCGGTGGTTTCTCTGCAGAGTCGTTTGGCCTGGTGGATAAAACTACTTCTTTTCAACCGCCCCATAGCTAGGTTTTCAAATCTGTTCTTCATAGGGTGGCCTGGCAAGCTGAGGAACTTTTCTGCTTGTATTAGCGTTTTCGTATCTCTGCGCTCACTCAGTGCTTGTGTCCTCCCCATCTTCTCCATTTCCACTATAGGGGTTGATCTCATCCCTCCTGTGGTGACTCTAAGTGCTTGATTTTGCACTTTGTCCAGCTCTTGTAGTGTGGTTTTTGCTGCCGAACACCATGCAGTTGACCCGTATTCCAGGTGTGGTCGTATGCTCTGTTGATAAACTTTGCTAAGTATTTTCCCACTGGCTCCCCATGTGGTTCCACTTAGCTTTCTCAGGATGGCTATTTTCCTTCTGGCTTTTGCTACTGCTTTGTTGATGTGCTTTCTCCATGTCAGCCTGCCATCAAATGTTACTCCAAGGTATGTTGGTTCTTTATCTTCTCGTAGGGGTGTTCCATTTATCTGGATGGTCCCTGCCTTTTGTTTTGGAGAGAGGGTAAATAGGGTGGTGCTGCACTTGTCAGTGTTTATGCTGACACACCATCTTTTGCCCATGCAACAAATGTATCTACAGCTCTTTGTAGTAATCTGGTGGCCACTGATGCATGTTCATTTGTGCTCCATAGAACCAGGTCATCGGCATACATTGCGGCTTTAATTCCATGCGGTAGATTAGCAACGAGATCATTGATGAAGATTAGAAAGAGTGTGGGGGACAATACTCTGCCCTGGGGAACTCTGTGACGCAGTAGTACTTTCTTGCTCTTTAGTCCGTCTATCTGTACTCTGGCTCTTCTGTTGTGCAAGTATGCTTTCACCCATTTGTACATTCTTCCATTGACTTTGCAGTTTCTCAGTTTATTCATCAGACCTTCTTTCCAGACTTTGTCAAAGGCTTTCTTCAAATCTATCCATGCCGCAAGCACCAGCTTCTTCTCTTGGAATGCATCCTCAATTTCTTGAGAGAGGTAGGTTGTCTGATCTTCCGTAGAGTAGCACTGCCTAAAGCCAGCCTGCTGTGGCACAAGGATGTTTTTACTTTCAATGTACCACTGCAGTCTGTGATTGATGATGCGCTCCAGTGTTTTGCAGAGACAGCTGGTGAGGCTAATTGGTCTGTAGCTAGAGGCAATGGAACTATCTTTCCCTGATTTTAGGAGGGGTATCATGATTGCTTCTCTCCAGGCTTGTGGAACACTGCCTAAGGTCCAACTGTTATTGAAGATCTGCAACAGCTTTGCTTTGGCCTCAGTTCCTAGGTTCCTGATCATTTCATTGGAGATACCATCTGGTGACTTTCTCATTTTCAGTTTTGATATGGCTAGCTCCAGTTCGCTGATTGTGATGGGTGCCTCCAGAACCTCATGTACTATTTCCTTCTGTCCTGTATGTTGCCGTTTCTCTTGAATCTCTTGTTGTTTCTCTAGACTGATTTTGATATTGTTATCTTGTGCGAATGAGTCCGCAAAATGGTCAGCTGCTTGCTTTCTTGTTAAGATGTTTCCATCTTTATGTAGTGCAATTTTTGAGTTTCTCCCTGTGCCCTCATCGTTAAGTTGTTTATTAGCTTCCACAATTTCCTTGTGTCTCTTTCAAAGTTCAGAGACTGTTTTTTCCTGCAGCTTTTCCGTCTAGCCTGCAGCTTGGCCCTTTGAAATTTGGCTTTTGCATGCTGGAATTTATTGTGGTGCTCTTGGCTGGGTGTGGCCTCTGCTTGCTTTCTACATACTTCCACAACATTATGCAACTGTTCCAGTTCACTACTCCAGTAGGGTTTATATTGTTTACGGGCTCCTCTTGGTACTGTTTCTCGCGCTGCCTGTAGTATGCATTTCCCAAACTCTTCAACTACTTTATTTATGTCTTTCTCAGTGTTCAGGTTCTAACCAGTATGCTGGTGCGATGCTTGTACACTGCCCAGTCTGCTTTCTTGTAGTTCCACCTCAAGAGGGTGCTGCTTTCACTTACAAGCTCATTTTCTACAGTTAGAAAGACTGGTCGATGGTCACTGCCACCTAGTTGTTTCCCAACAATTCGTGTAATGTTCCACTCCAGGTCTGGTGAATGAAAAGCCAGGTCAGGTGTAGTTGTAGAGTGCCATGATCTCGAGTAGAAAGTATGTGGGTCGGACGGCTTGTTAACCAAGATGAATCTATTCTCATCCTGCCAGTCTTCCAGTCTCTCTCCTCTCTGGTCCATGTGATCATAGCCCAAACTCTGCGAGTGGCTGTTGAAATCGCCGCACACAATCATTTTTTCTGTTAATGGTAGTGTGTCCAGTGCCTGTGGACGGTCACTTGGGACAGTAGTAATTGATCAGATGTAGGTCTGTATAGCCTGTTTTAAGTTTAAGTGTCTGATACTCAGCCCCTTCCATATAGACTTCGATTTGGGAAGCAGTGATGTTATTTTTTACAAGGGTAAGTATCCCACCTTTTCGTCTGTCCTTTCGGTCAGATCGGTAACACTGGTAGCCTCTGATTTTGAAGGCTATATTTTCGTTGAGGTGAGTTTCTTGCAAGCAACATATGCTTACTTTTTCTTTGTCCAGGATGTTTTCTAATTCTACTTTTTTGTTGCTGACTCCCTCCGCATTCCAGTGCATTATTTTAAGTCTTAGTTTAGTATGGCCAGCTGTTCTATTCTCATGTCCCCTGGCTCCACAGGACATCTGAGAAGGACCTCCAGTAGTTGGGGTTGGACCCTTTCGAGACATAGGGCCCGGCACTGCACCTGCCTGGGGCTTCCCCAACTAACAACCATGGGGCGATTTGGGATGCATGGAGGTAGACAATTATTAGATGGAGGTCATAAGATGTGTTTGAAAGATGACAAACCCTGTTCTCAAGTGTCAGTAAACAGATAAAATTAATTTCCCAGATCTTCAATACATAGAGAAATTGTAAAAGTAATGCACTGAAAATTACTTAACAAACATGGTAAGATGTGAACACGTACAAATACAACAATAACAGACTTCAAACACGTTGCAATACTGTTGTTGGTAGTCAACAAAATACAAATACTTGTGGAAACAGAACTGAGTTTCTAGGGCAGAAGTTCTACAACAACTTAGTTAAAACAAAGGCTCTGACAGTTGAAATAAAAATGAGAAAGACAAAGTACTTCCATCATTTATTGACATAATCTATTGAAAACAATAAAGGAGGGAAAAGTTAAAAGGAACAACAACAAATGTAGGTCAGTGAAACAAGTAGAACACTCTTGTACATGCATAAGGCACATTGGGAATATGGTTGCTGGACACATATTTTTTATAAACCAATCAGTGGGTAATGTAGTCTCTCTCTCTCTCTCTCCCTCTCTCTCTCTCTCTCTCTCTCTCACTCACTCACTCACTCGCACAAAACTAGAGGGTATCAAACATGTACATGGACAGACAACATCAATATATGGTCAGAATACAGCCTAGCAATGATGTACAATGATGGCTCTGGAAAGAAACTGATTGGATGAAAATCTTGTATTTTTACTGCGGAGATGGCATTGCATGATGACAAATAGTTCAAATCAACTCAGGCTATCCAAGAATGACTATCACCATAGCAACACTCACCCGTAAAGTTGGCCTGCTGGCTGGGTCAGCATGAAGACATCGCCGGATGAGATTTTTGGCAGAGGTTGAAAGCGATGGTGGTAAGACGTATTTGTTTTCCGTGATCCTTTGATATGTCTCCTTCAATGTGGTAGTTTCAAATGGCGGACGACCAACCAACAATGCATATCTGTGATGTGTGCAATGTTTCATTTAGTTGTGCAATCTTACGATGAAAAGTGTGTTGCACTTTCTAAAACAATTCGACATGTTAATAATAATAAATAAGCTGAGCAATATTTATGATCCTATAAAGACAAAGAAAGCTTCTAAGATCATTTATTGTATTTACTGTCTATATCTATCATCTATTTCAGTCATGGATGCCTATTTGCAGTTAAGCATATCCATCCACCCATCATGTGCCATGCCGATAAGCATGGGCGGTCATGTTTTGCCATCTCGCTCAATCACCAGAGTCTGGGCAGTCATGTTTTGCCATCTCGCTCAATCACCAGAGTCGTGGATCAGCTCAGTGTTTCTGTCTCGACCATGCCATGTGGCCAAACCATCCAGGTATTTACTTTTCAGTCTTCCCCTTGGTCTCTTCCCTTCGATCTTACCAGTTGTCACCAAGTTCTTCAAGTCATTTCTTCTCATAATATGCCCCAAAAATGTTGACTGTCTACATCTAATAACTATAATCAGTTTACGAACTTCTTTTGTTTCTTGAAGGACTTGTTCGTTGGTTTTTCTGTCTGTCCATGATTTTCTTTGCATTTTCCTCAGAAACCACATTTCCAGAGCCATCAGATGTTTTTCAGCTTGACTGCTCATTGTCCACGCTTCACGTCCATACAAAAGTACAGGTTCTAAGTAGCACTTCAACACTCTTTTTCTTGTTTTGATTGATCAATTGTTTTTATTGGAACTTGCTTAATAATATGCCCACTTACTCGTACATCACATTGTGGTATTTCTTTCTTCCCAGTGACGACCATAATCGGTGTCTTCCTACTATTCATTTCTAACCCTAGTTGCTCAGTGTACAACAACCGCATCTACTAAATGTCGCAGGTCCTGTTCATTGTCTGCAATCAAGACCTGCATATCTAGTGTTATTGATGTATCTTCCCCCAATGTCGATTCCTTCCATATCTTCTATATTTCTGAAAATATTTTCACTGTACAGGGAAAACAGATCTGGAGACATTACACATCCCTGTCTTACACCTCTTTTAATACGCTGATATTGACCTACATCATTGTCAATTCTGATGGCAGCTTGTTGTTTCCAATATATGTTTTTAACAAGACTAAGGTCTTTTCCATCAATTTGTAGATCTTCAAGCATGCTTATCATGTCGACATGTCTCACTTTTTCAAAAGCCTTTGTGTAGTCAATAAAGCAAAGATATAGATCTTTGTTTACTTCTATAGAACGTTCAATCACTGTTTTCAGTATATACACGGCATTTAATGTACCCTTGCCGTCTACAAACCCACATTGTTCTTCTCCCATTTCGGGTTGTATTTTCTTTCTAACTCTTTGCATGATAATTCTCAGCAAAATCTTTCTGATGTGGCTCATTATACTAATTGTTCAATGTTAATCACATTCCAAGGCTCCTGTTACAATTTTATATCCTAGGGTGTATCGTCCTGAACTGTTTTTTAGTTTGTGTTTGTGAAGAATCATCATCATCATTTGCCATGTCGATAAGCAGGGGCAGTCCTGTTTCACAATCTCACATGATCACCAGAATCAGAGAAAAAGTCTGTTCTTGTCTCCACCATGCCACGTGGCTAAGCCATCCAGATATTTACTTCTCTGCCTTAATCTTCCCCCCCCCCCCCCTCTCCCCCCCAATCTTGCCAGTTGTCACCAAGTTCTCTAGTTTTGAGAAGAATACTCTTGATAGAATCACCCCAACTGTTTCTTGGTCTTCTTCTTGCTCAACTGTCACTGCTTCTTTGATAGGCATTACCTAACATAATCATCATGATGTGCCTTGTCAAATGGCATAGGAATTCAGATCTCAGTTTTTGTTGTTCTGAATCAATTCTACAGATCTATTACTCCATGATTTCATCTTAGACCATTCAGCATCTTTTCTCTCAGCCTGCCTCTGCTTATCTAATAGACATTTTCTAAACTACAAAACAAAATGATAAGGGAATGTATCATCATCACATAAGCAAATATGTCAAAAATACTTACGTAATACAGCCAACTGCCCAAATGTCTGCCTCATAGCTGTGTCCCTTTTTCTGTAAAACTTCCGGAGCAATGTAGTTTGGCGTGCCACATACAGTCCTGTCAACAGCAGGAAATATATTCAATTAAGGCACATGATCAAAGCTCAACGATAGGTAGATTGATTTAAACCACGAAGACAAAAGTAATCCCAAAGCATGAGTTTGAAGTGATAGTACAGCAACATAAGAAATCCTACAGCATGAGTGTGAAGTGATAGTACAGCAATGTAAGAAATCCTACAGCATGATTGTGAAGTGATAGTACAGTAACGTAAGTAAAGGACCCTGTTACATATCTTGAGGCATATTTGGTATATGATGCTAGCGCCATTTTTTTAAATAGACCAATCAGAACTTGAAAGGTGATAAAGTCAATATCATACCGGCTGCTTTCAATTCCCAGAACATTTCTCCTGGTTCTCATTTTACAACTGGGTCAACCCAAAAGTCCTGGTCAATTTTTAGAATCTGCCTCGATGTGGATGTACACACATAAACACCAAGTTATAGATCTTCACATATATTAGGTCACATAATATGAGGTGGAATAATCCAGCTTTCTTTTTTGCCATCTTTCTTCCCAAGGCTGTCAGGTATGCATGTAAGATAATGTGACAGTGTGAAAACAAATTCCTGCCCTACTGATGAGTGAATGAGAACCACTGGGCTGGACAGTTAATGCAAAACCCAGTATGCAACAGCAGGACACTGTATAATCATTCAAAGTTGTTTTATTTGGTAAACTATAACAGCAGGAGAGGGGGGGGAGAAAGAGGAGCAGCTGCAGCCATGGAGGAGGAGGAGGAGGAGAGGTCACAGACACACACGTGTATGCACACACATATTCTCTCTCTCTCTCTCTCTCTCTCTCTCTCTCTCTCTCTCTCTCTCTCTCTCTCTCTCTCTCTCTCTCTCTCTCTCTTCTCTCTCTCTCTCATGTGCGCACAATCACACACAATTTCACCAAAAATGACAAACAGAATATCTCTTACATTTTCTTTTCTCCTGCAAAATCCACTTTGGTTGCCAGGCCGAAGTCTGCCAGCTTGAGCTCCATATCGTGGTTCAGCAGCATGTTTCCCAGCTTCAAGTCGCGGTGGATGATCTGGTTGCCGTGGATGTACTCCACTCCTTCCACCAACTGGCGCAGGTAGTACCTCACCTCCGGCTCGGTCATGTACTTCCTGTGTTTCAGCACATGCACCAATGACTGGGGAAACATGAGAAACAGTTCATGATGAATAGAGATTCAAAGAATGTGGATTGTCTACTTGTGAAATATGTCGCTAGGTCTCTTTCTGAGTTCTGTTCTTCAAGCTATCTTAATTACTCTTTTTGATTTGTTCAGGATTTCTCAGCATTGGACATAACCAGTCCTTATGTTTTGTCAGTAAATGAAAGCTACAGAGAGAGAGAGAGAGAGAGAGAGAGAGAGAGAGAGAGAGAGAGAGAGAGAGAGAGAGAGAGAGAGAGAGAGAGAGAGAGAGAGAGAGAGAGAGAGGAGAGAGAGAGAGAGAGAGAGAGAGAGAGAGAGAGAGAGAGAGAGAGTGGAGGGGTGGGGGAAGAGAAAGAAATATAGATAAAGATGGTGGGAATGAAAAAGAGAGATATAGAAAGACGGGGAGAAAGAAGGATATACATAGAACAAAGAGAGAAATAGAGAGAGGGGAAGAAATATATATATATATATATATATATATATATATATATATATATATATATATATATATATATATCTATATATATATATATATCTAGAGAGAGAGAGAGAGAGAGAGAGAGAGAGACAAACAGACAGAGAGAGAGAGAGAGAGAGAGCGATAAGGTGGTGGTGGGGGGGGGGAGGAATGGACAGATTGACAAGCAGGAAGGGATGTTCCGGGTGACAGACTGGACTGACGGGCGGATGGAGAGATGGACTAGACAAGACAGACAGGTAGCAATACTTCAGATCCTTTTAGAATGAAAACATGCCACACAGAAAGCCACAGATAAGGACTCGCTGGAGAGTGATAGAGGCGCGGCGAAGTGAGAGAAAAACAAACTTGAGCACAATTAATTTCCCTTGGATTGGTTTAATGGGCCAACAACTTAGACATGAGTGAGTGTATGACTTAGCATTTTCAAAGCCAATTGACGGCCCACACTAGAAGGTCAAATAAAAGAAGCATTTGTTAACATGCACTTGTGTAAACTCCACCCCCCCCTCCCCCACCCCACCACCATTATATGCAACTCGTGTCTTATAGGGCATCTTTACCATGATATGTCATGGGCAGGTAACTCAAGGAAATAGCAGTAAAGTCCCTTTACGCGTTTTAATTGATAGTTACCATGCGCCATTTGAAAACATTTTGAGTTCGAAATTTACCCCTAGAGTGGCTTAAAAGTACACGACAACTGATTCTGCGCAACACGCTTAGCTAACGTTGATAACAGAAGAAGAAGAAGAAGAAGAAGAAGAAGAAGAAGAAGAAGAAGAAGAAGAAGAAGAAGAAGAAGAAGAAGAAGGTGGTAGTGCGCTGATGACGAGGTAAGGCGTTCCATCCCTACACTGGCGTTAGGTAGCATTGAAAAGGCGACGTCTCGTTCAGAAAGCAATGGCACACTGCTGAACGTAATAATTGCCTAGACCAGTGGTTCTCAACCGGGGGGGGGGGGGGTAAGATTTCAAGATCGTGTT
>JACEFZ010003778.1:0-17500 GCA_014155875.1 Cepaea nemoralis
GCCCCCCCTTTGACAATACCAGCTCTTACATGGGTTCATGTTCGATCTGTTCCACAATTGACTAACAATAGCAGCCTTACAGGGTATGTTAGACTCTGTTTTGTCTGCACACGTGCTTCTGGCCAGAAGTTCAACAAAGTACTGTGAGCATAATATCCTTGTTGCTTTATTTGGATAGACCACGTGAAATCCAAGGCCTCTGATTGTCACCTTACTTCTGGCAGATTCATGGGTATAATTTATGGAGCACTGCTATTATGGGGTACATTACTCCAATATGCCACACGCTGCTGGTTCATTCTCGGGGATGTTTAGTTATCTCATGAGGCTGGCGGTGAACATGGATGTGTTAATGCTATTGAAAATTCAGAAATATAATCATTACTTGCTGTTGAATATTAAGACATATAATATATGGCTGCTATTGAACATTACAACAAATACTTGCTTTTATCCCACCTATAAAGGAGCGACTAATTATGATAGCTGAGGGTTAATGACATTAAACAGAATATATCAACTACCGCGCTGGCCCGTGTCGTCACAAGGAAACAAGTACATCTAGAGATGTTTCCCGAACCTCTGTTTCAATCTTGAGACTCGATCCAGGACACTCTCAGTCAGCCTCTGCAACTCTGTCATTCTCTCTCACATTTCTACTCATCTCTCTCTCTCTCTCTCTCTCTCTCTCTCTCTCTCTCTCTCTCTCTCTCTCTCTCTCTCTCTCTCACTCTCACACACACACACACACACACACACACACACACACACAAATACATACATACATTCGGAAACATTAGATTATGACTCTATCAGACTGAACATTTGTAATTGAACACGCACAGCTGGAACATCAACATTTCTCATTGTTTCTAGAAATGATAGTTTTACGCACCCCATTTTCTATAGACTAGTCTTAATTGACAAGGCCACAGAGATGAAATCTATGTATACTCACGAGTGGCATTTGATTTGGGCGATTTGTGTATTCTGGTGTACATAATACACAGCAATAATGAATGTGGCTATGACTGGCCGTAGATGAGTAGCTACCTTTAATTGTAACTGAACGCGTTATCCAATCCTCATCTAGGGCAAGAACATTTGTCTGGGAACTACAAGCTGTCACAATAGGCAAGGAATAGAGCCAGTAAAAGTCAGCTATAATATAAGTAATTAGGTATCGGGGAAATGTTATCGGGATGACAAAGAGGAATAAGAATTGCAGTAGGATGATAGACCAAACAATAACGATTATATATATATATATATATATATATATATATATATATATATATATATATATATATATATATATATATATATATATATATATATATGAGACATCAATCACTAGGAAATTCTTGAGCCCATTGAAATAACGAGTGAAGTGAGTTCACAAGCATAGATAATACACAATAGTAATGGAAAGAAGCTTAAATCAGAGGTCAAAGAAGTAGAAGAGAAGTTTGAGAAGTCTGAGAAGTTTCAACATTCCTAGTGAATATTAAAATCTGAAGAAAAAAAATGGAAACAAGTGCAATAGGAAAAATTCCGTTGTAGCAATTGGTGACGAAGACGAAGTAGGCATTGACTGCGTAAACAGTGGACAAGTTTGTGGACAAGTTAGTAAACTGACAGCGTGCACGAAGAAACGATTTGTTGAAAGACTAAAAGCCATTAGTGTACACACATGATTGGTCTGCTACAATAGTGGTACACTTCCATAGAATAGTCTATGTATATGCACGGGTTCATGAGCACTGTTGTCTGAAGGGTACATGTCCCTAGGGTGGACTGAACTGGTCAGGGTGTTACCCGTCTGGCTCGGTCTCTCACCGCAGGACGGCCAGCCACCTACTGGGAGACTCGCACACTGCACCAACTTTGCATTCGTGGTCTGGGTGGTGTCGTGCGACAACAAACCCACGACCTTCGGAGCGTGAGGCGGGTGGTTGGACCACATCATAGTCTACATATACACAGAACATGTGCAATCATTCTGCCGGTATTTAGTTCAACAATTCAACCGGTATTCAGTTCAACAATTCAACCGGTATTCAGTTCAACAATTCAACCAGTATTCATATCAACAATTCAACCGATATTCAGTTCAATAATTCAACCGGCATTCAGTTCAATAATTCAATCGGTATTCAGTTCAATGATTCAACTTGCCCCGGTGATGCCGGGATTTTTTTCTCGTGGACTTCTAGTAATATATTTCCCCTGGTCTCTGGGTAGTGAGATCGGACGCCCGTGTGTATTGTTGCGCACGTAAAACATCCCTTGGCTGCTGGAAATCGAAAAAGAGTAGCCTAATGGCGCTGCCAGGGCAAAATTTCGAGTAAAAAATCTACCCAAAGTATTTCAGGATCCTCGCCGGAGCTACGGAGTTCGTGCACTGAGCTGAGTTTCTCCAGACTCAGGTTTGAGTTAGGAGGAGAACGGAGCACTTATGGGTTGCACCCGTGTGCCGTGATGTTGATCCATCGACTAAACTAAACTAAACTATTCAGCTAACATTCAGTTCAATAATTCAACTGACGTTCAGTTCAATAATTCAACTGACATTCAGTTCAATAATTCGACTGATATTCTAATGGTAATTGGTTACGTGAACTATAGTTGTGACACCAGCCAGCTTCCTTCCACCACGCACTGCATGGCAATGTCGTGCCTGTGAAATTGTTTATTCATTTGTTAAAGTGTGAGTAAAATTAATGGAACTGTCATAAATCTGTGGAAATGTAAACAATAAAATATAACACAAAGTAATGCAGTTTTAGAGAACATAATTGCCGAAAATAAAGGACGTTGCGGAGGCTAGCCTTCATCAGCAGACATATACACACACACAAAACACAACATACAAACAAGGGGAAGTCAGTACTGTGACAACATGTGATCACAGTCAGAGATCCTGAGATAAGTAGCACAATTTTGTCATTTTCTGTTCATTGACCCCATTTTTGCCATCTTCCCATTCTTCTCTCCCATTCTTATGCCTTAATGTATTCACCGGCAGTGGAGTATATATATATATGCACATACCCATCAAACTATGTCTCAAAGTATCAGATAATTCACATCATGATGTTTTCTTGTATTACTACTGACCCGCTGGTATACCTCATAATTTCATTGTCATATTACCCACATAATGACAACACAATGGTCGTATTGTCTATATTACCCAGACAAGGACAATACAATGGTTATTTGTTGATCACGTGATAAGACGAGAATCTTCAGTAGGCTATGACAACAGGAAAGATCGAAGGCATTAGAGACAGAGGTCGAGGCAGTGAGGACATGCTGTAGGGTTCATTGATATGAAAGATGGGAATGCTATTTTAGTCTGTAAAGACAATTTCACAGCACATCAAGTTAGATCTAGCATGATTTAAAACAGACACAGAATTGAGACAAAGGTCAAGTATCAATATACAGAAAAGAAGTAATGTCGCGGTAATAATGCAGACTATTAATAAACAATGACATCGAAAGAAAATGTATCTTCTAAGAAAATAAATTTAAATCAGAATTACATGCAAATTAAAATCTCCGGATGATGATTACAAGAGGAACTAGTAAACCACAGGAAAAAACATTTAACGAAATCTGGATAAATCAGAAAGCACATAGTTAGTAATACGTGACCACGAAAAAGTGAACATAATTTGTAACATATTTGCTGGAAATTCAATCCATAAATGTAGTACATATCACTAGAGAACGACAGTTGTGTAGATGCATGGTCACCAACGCCAGTTGGCAAGGGGCTAATTGGTGTATCGGCTAGAAACTCGACAGAGTCACCAACACAAAAACTACCCTTGAAGAGTGGATACATGCCTGCACTGAAGGATCTACAATGAAGGATCTACAATGAAGGATCTACACTGAAGGATCTACACTGAAGGATACACACTGAAGGATACACACTGAAGGATCCAAACTAAAGGATGCACACTAAAGGATCTGTACTGAAGCTTCGACACTGAAGGATCTACACTGAAGGATCTATATTGAAGGATCTACACTGAAGGATCTATACTGAAGGATCTACACTGAAGGATCTACACTGAAGGATCTGTACTGAAGATTCGACACTGAAGGATCTACACTGAAAGATCTACATTGAAGGATCTGCACAGAAGCCGCTACAATAACTGCACACAGACACCGCCCAGACAGGCCATGTGACAAACGATGAGCTTGACGGAGGAATGCTCCATTTACCAAGCTGAAATCGCGGCCCTGGGTATCAGCTTCTCTATCACAGACCAACTGTATGGTGACGTGATGACGTTTTTACTTGTCACCGTTCTACCCCAAGAACGAGTCATGACAAGGTGAACCCAGAAGATTCTAGACACATGTCCACGACGTCATCGCAGTGGATACTAATGGAACTGATACACCGGGCAACGACAAGTGCACATAAAGGTCATCATCATCATCATGTGCCATGTAAGTAAGAGTGGGCTGTCATGTGTCGCCATCTTACACGATCATCAGAGTCGTGGATCAACTCAGTGTTCTTGTCTCGACCATGCCATGTGGCCAAGCTATCCAGGTATTTACTTCTCTGCCTTCCCCTTGGTATTTTTCTCCTCAATCTTGCCAGTTGTCACCAAGGTGCCGACATGAAAACATCTGTCTATAACAAAAACGCTCAAATAAGGAAAATAAGAAAAACTTACACAGACGAAACCACAAAGGATATTGTCTAAATAGATTGGGCCATGGACAATGCAGGTCAAAAAGGTGACATGGGCAGTTCTGGTCTGGAAACATCAGGAACTGTACAAGGACAAATGAGATAACAATGTTCTTGCTACTTGTGCATCACATACCACCAACAGAAAACCGTAAAATAATTCATTGACAGCACATTGCAGACAGCCAGCTGTGCTCACGCCCAGAGAGACTGTTGGCAATTTGCTCCGTGGTTACCCAGTGTTTGATGATGTGATGTGTGTGTTTCTTCCATCAAAGCCAGCAATACAGCAAGCCGTGTACGGTAACCAAGCAGCATGGATACATTCACATACCAATGTCTGGGGCTGAGTATAGAGCTGGACTGCAACATGTTCAACGGTCTGCCGTCAGGAGCAATATAGAACTTGTGATGCGAACATACAAACATGGGCATATGTTGATTGTCCTTGATAGGAAGCCACATAAGAATAAGCCTAGCACCCCAGGAATGTGGGTGGGTGGGTCACTGGGTGTGCAAGATGGGGTGACATATCGCCAAATTATTATTACTTCTGGGGAAAAGGTTAATCCTACACGTTAGCACCAGGCAAACAGTGGACAAAGGGATCTATATCCGACGAAACTCAACTCTCAAGTAATGACCAACACTTTCACAGAAGTGGTTATAGGGTAACATTGGTAAAAATTAAGTCACATTAAGTATCCATTGTTATCCATGTTTGCCACAGATAATTAAATAGAAAAAAACAACAACTCTAAAACCACCGATTAATACAACTATTCACTTCACTATTACAAAAGCTATTGAGGAGAATTTACATACGGCGTGTGAATCTATAAGTGATGTCACACACTTGTGATGTGGGCAGTGTCGCTATAACAGGCTACGGGATGGGTTGTACGTGTGGGCAGTGCCACTACAACAGGCTACGGGATGGGTTGTACGTGTGGGCAGTGCCACTACAACAGGCTACGGGATGTGTTGTACGTGTCGGCAGTGCCGCTATAACAGGCTACAGGATGGGTTGGACGAGTGGGCAGTGCCACTACAACAGGCTACGGGATGTGTTGTACATGTGGGCAGTGCTACTACAACAGGCAACGGGATGTGTTGTACGTGTGGGCAGTGCCGCTATAACAGGCTACGGGATGTGTTGTACGTGTGGGCAGTGCCGCTATAACAGGCTACGGGATGGGTTGTACGTGTGGGCAGTGCCGCTATAACAGGCTACGGGATGTGTTGTACGTGTGGGCAGTGCCGCTATAACAGGCTACGGGATGGGTTGTACGTGTGGGCAGTGCCGCTATAACAGGCTAAAGGATGGGTTGTACGTGTGGGCCGGCGTCAGAAGATAACTTCCTTTAGTGTACATGGCTTGCAGGTAATTGGTAAATTTGTGGACACTCTCCAATTGCAAAGATCCACCCATACTGACACCGACTGTCATAAACAACACTGACTTGCTGTCATACACAACACACTGAATTATTATCACATATAACACACTGAATTATTATCACATACAACACACCGGATTACTCTCTGGCACAACATACAGGATTACTCTCAGACACAACACACATGATTACTCTCAGACACAACACACATGATTACTCTCAGACACAACACGCCGGATTACTCTCAGACACAACACACCGGATTACTATCAGACACAACACACCGGATTACTTTCATACACAACACACCGAATTACTCTCAGGCACAACACACCTGATTACTCTCAGACACAACACACCGGATTACTCTCAGACAAAACACATCGGTTTACTCTCAGACACAACATACCGGATTACTCTTAGACACAACATACCGGATTACTCTGAGACACAACACACCGGATTTTAACCACGCAACTTCTGATTCTTCACTGAAATCTTTGACAATCCCAAACCCAATTAACGGCAACAAACTGTCGTTCCCTGCAGAAGAGAAGACAAATCACATATTCTAGCAGCCCAACTTGACCGCTGACCACATGTTCTAACAGCCCGATTTAACCGCTGACCTCACCACAGAAACATGACTGGTAAAGCAAGAGCTCCCCTTTACAAGAGTAAAGGGAGCTGACTGTCCTCATGAGTTACTTCTGATTTTATATTAATTGTTAGTTACTTCCCACATGGATATTATATTAATTGTTAGTTACTTCTCACATGGATTTTTTTATTAATTGTTAGTTACTTCTCACATGGATTTTATATTAATTGTTAGTTACTTCTCACATGGACTTTATATTAATTGTCAGTTACTTCTCATGGACTTTATCATATCTATTAGTTACTTCTCACGTGGACTTCATATTTATTGTTAGCTACTTTTCACGTGGACTTTATAGTAATTGTTAGTTATTTCTCACACGGAGTTTATAGTAACTGTTATTTACTTCTCACACGGACTTTATATTAATTGTTAGTTACTTCTCACATGGATTTTATATTAATTGTTAGTTACTTCTCACATGGACTTTATATTAATTATTAGTTACTTCTCACATGGATTTGATCAAATCTGTTAGTTATTTCTCACGCGGATTGCATCTTATTTCTTAGTTACTTCTCACATGGACTTTATCTTATGTGTTAGTTACTTCTTACTTGGATTTTATATCAATTGTTAGTTACTTCTCACATGGACTTTATGTTAATTGTTAATTACTTCTTATATGGACTTTATGATACTTGTTAGTTAATTCTCACATGGACTTTATCTTATTTGTTAGTTACTTCTAACATGTATTTTATCTTATCTGTTAGTTACTTCTCACATGGATTTGATCTTATCTGTTAGTTATTTCTCACGCGGATTGTATCTTATTTCTTAGTTACTTCTCACATGGACTTTATCTTATGTGTTAGTTACTTCTCACGCGGATTTTATATTAATTGTTACTTACTTCTCACGTGAACTTTATATTAATTATTAGTTACTTCTCACATGAATACCATGGACAGCCAGAAAGACCAATGAACAAGTCCTTCAAGAAACAAATGAAGATCGTAAACTGATTGGAGACATTAGACGTAGACAGTCACAATTTCTTGGGCATGTTATGAGAAGAAATGATTTGGAGAACTTGGTGACAACTGGCAAGATCGAAGGGAACAGACCAAGGGGAAGACCTAGAAGCAAATACCTGGATGGCTTGGCCTTGTGGCATGGGCGAGACAGAAATACGGAACTGATCCACGACTCTGGTGATCGAGTGAGATGGCAGAACATGACCGCCCACGCTTACTGGCATGGCACATGATGGATGGATGGACTTCTCACATGGACTTTATATTAATTGTTAGTTACTTCTCACATGGACTTTATATTAATTGTTAGTTACTTGTCACATGGACTTTATATTAATTGTTAGTTACTTCTCACATGGACTTTATATTAATTGTTAGTTACTTCTCACATGGACTTTATATTAAATGTTAATTATTTGTATATGGACTTTATGATACTTGTTAGTTAATTCTCACATGGACTTTAGTTACTTCTGACATGGACTTTATGTTATTTGTTAGTTACTTCTAACATGTATTTTATCTTATCTGTTAGTTACTTCTCACATGGACTTTATATTAACTGTTAATTATTTGTTATATGGACTTTATGATACTTGTTAGTTAATTCTCACATGGACTTTAGCTACTTCTCACATGGACTTTATGTTATTTGTTAGCTTATTCTAACATGTATTTTATCTTATCCGTTAGTTACTTCTCACATGGACTTTATCTTAGTTGTTAATTACTTTATATTAATTGGTAGTTAGCAGAACAATCATTTGATCTTAATGAAACACCCTACTTAGCCTTTGTCGGCCAAGAAAAGGCAGTTGATATAATGGATAGAAATAAGCTGTGGGAAATCATTAAACGATATGGAGTGAGTAAACATTTAACAAACTTATGTAGAAGTCTATACAACAACAGTGAATGCGCGGTAAGAAGAAACGGAGGACAATCAGAACCCTTCACCTTAAGATCTGGACTACGATAAGGTCCGTCCTCTTGGTCATAACCTATATAGACAGCTTATGTAGATAAACCACCTTCCAAGTGACTCAATAGTGTAGGGATGGGTGGGGGGGGGGGGGGGGCACACGTACAAGAGTCAGACCGCGAATTGAAGGAAGGATAGCACAAAACAGTGGACAGGACTGAGAAAGCTACTGCACTTACTGGACTACGAACATGGAGGACTGTAGTCAGTCCTCATTGTGATCAGAGACGTAGAAAAGATACTCAAGTCGACCTGATCAACTCTGATAGTCAACGTAGTTTACTCGCTGGGTAGATGTGATTGTCTGAATGAACTGTATTGACATTGGTAACTGTACTCACGTGTGCATAGTTGTGAGTGTGTGCTCGCCTTTGTTTGTGTGTATTGTACTCCCCACAATGGGACGATGATCACGGGGAATAAAGCTGATGAAAAATTCAACAAGCATACAAACAAGAGACAATAGAGACTGGAGGTAAGCAAGCCGGTGCGAACCATGGATTGAATGAGAAAGACGATGGCAGATCGAAACAGAGGATGGCATTGCTTTGTTCTAAATTAGATATCTTGCAGACGAAATGTGTACTTGAGCAAGTGCAATCATCGTTTTAGCAGCGGAGCTAATCATTAAGGTGGCTCTTTAAGAACAATGTTCACTGTTGCTCTTTTTGTGAGAAGCGTTCGATAAATCTGCACTGAACACAATAGTCATGGGAGAATAGAGGAAACAATGTCATTGCCAGTCTGACATAGTCTACAGTCTGCAATTAGGTAGCACACAGCCAGCAACTGTACTGGATGTAAATCAATCACCTACCACCGACGGATGACTGCTATTTGCCGGGTAAATGCTGGGGTCGGGGAGGAGAAAGTGGGCTAGGGTAATTGCATGATCATGAGATAAAAAATGACTGGATTATTTTTGTGAAATGCGAATCTTTCTGTTGTAATTCTTTCTGTAATTCTGCCGGTACTTCCGAAGCTTTGTGCCTGCTTTTGCTGTGCGCGCGCGCGTGTGTGTGTGCGCGCGTATGTGTGTGTGTGTGTGTGTGTGTGTAATTAGTGTCTATTGCTATTATTTATCCATGTAGCAAATGTGTCAGCTGACACAGAAACCACCATCCTGTAGCGTGTACTCTACAGAACTGATCCCCCTAGCAGTGTTTCTAGGGCTCTGTCTGTCATACACCAGACGTCCTGTCCCTGTAGTTATCCCGTGTAACATCTACCGCATGATCTTCCTCTTGTCCGCTATCCTGCTACACTTTCGCCCATAATGGTATGTTCCAGATATTTATTTAATTTTTTCATGCCCAAAATATACAATTGTCCTCAATGTGATTCGCCTTAATCAGCAATCTTCTTTAATACTGAGTTCTTGGCAGGCTGATCTGTTTGTTCCCTTTTTCGCTTTCCCGGTACATTTGCCCCAATATTTATTTTGTTTTCATAGTCTCGTGTCTTTTCACATGTCCAAACTATTTAATTGTTGTCAACTGCGTGTGTCTTCCCAATCAATCCTTCTTCAATATGTAATTGTTGTGTAGATCTGTGCCTTCTGTGTCCCGTCAACATGAATTGTGTGTAATCCTTCTCTAGCACTGACATTCACAGGCTTATGTGTGCATTCAGCAGCTGTCCTAATGCCGTGCTTCTAGTACAGTTGTTCTATTTGCTCTGATTCATAGTTAAAAAAGCAAAACAGTGTTTATTACACAATATTTACGCTAGTTTACTAATCGTTCAGTAATGATGTTGGTTATACTGAGTTGGGCAGGGGGCGGCAGTGTGTTTGTTGGCTGTAGACGGCCATGCTGGGAATCAAGTTATTGAAGAAATACACACCGAGAGAGGACCCGTGCAGTATGTGCACACATACCCACACACACACACACACACACAGAAAAGAGCTGCTTTCGTATGGGACAGCAATCACTGAGATGTTATATTTAAGTGAGGACTTTGTATGGCGGCGATTAGTTTACGCATCAATAATATTCACACGGTGATCAAAGTTCAGCACCTTAAACATAAGGTGCCACGGGTGCATCTGGCAGCTCTAGGTTGTTGTCATCGGTATGCCAGTGCCTGCAGCATCAAACCCGATGCTGTCAAAGCAACTTATGTAGGGCAATTATACAAAGAATTACTCTCTTGCCATACAACCAGTGCCACGATAGTGAGGGGCAATCTTACTGTGGTTGTGACAGTGACAGGAACAGACAATCTTATTGTGGTATAATAGTGATAGGCAATCTTATTGTGGTATAATAGTGATAGGCAATCTTACAGTGGTTAAGATAGACAATATATTGTTTTCAGAAACAATCGCGCCCCTCCCCCTCCCCACTTCGCTCGCTTGTTGCACGTAATGAACAATTCAGGGTGGTGTCATTTTTGTTCTTAGATAACTTATAGGGCAATCAATCGAATGTAATGAAACACTCTAATTAGCCTTTGTCCATCAATAAAAGGCATTTGATACAGTAGATAGAAATAAGCTGTGGGAAGGCATTAAAGGATATGAAGTGAGTACACATCTAACAAACGTATGTTGAAGCTTATATAACAACAGTGAATGTACGTTAAGAACAAATGGACGACACTCAGAACACTTCACCATAAGATCCAAAGTACGACAATATTGTGCCCCGTCCCTCTCCTGTCTTGTTCATAACCGATACAGATAACATATGTAAAGAAACCAGCCAAACAGAGATCGTAACAACACCGTATGATGAACAGAACACAGAGGAAGAACCAACGGGAAATTACACCTTTACAGAACTCCTATTTGCGGACGATCAAGCACTAATAGCAAAATCAGAATCTGAATTACAAGACCACATAAATAGTCTAAACAAAGTGTATAAGGAACATAAGATGAAAATTAGCGTAAGTAAAATAGAGGTCATGACAACAACCAAGGAAGACAAAACAACAAAGATTTATCTAAAAGAACACCCTCTGAATAAAGCAAAGAGCTTCAAGTATTTAGGAAGAATAATATCATCAAATACCAATGGCTCGGAAAGCTGAAGAAGAAGAAGAATATCATCAAACTGGCAAATCAGAAGACGAGATCGAAATTAGATGCAATAAGGCAAACCAACTCATTGGACAAATGGCCCCAATACTAAAAAAAAAAAAAAAACGTATCATAAAAAAGCACTAAACAACACAGTCTTCCTATCAACTCAATGCTACTAATGCCAAACAGTGACAATGACAGACAACGAGAAAAGAAAAATTACAACAACGGAAACGAGATTCCTGATAAGAAAATTCAATATATCAAGAAGAGCGAAAATCAGAAATGAAGAAATCAGGACTAAGGTGGGGGTTATAGCACCGCTAGATTTCATTAGAAAACAGCAAGCTAAGGGGTTCGGCCATATAACTAGGCTATCAGATAACAGTATACCACAACAAAAAATTATGTACCGACCAAATGGAATCAGAAGAAGAGGTCGACCATTTAAACGATGGACAGAAGGAATAACAGAGTCCATGGGAATCACGATACACGAAGCCCATAAACGGGCTCTCTCCCGCAGTTTATGTTTCACCTCGACACCGCATGGTACAAGAGGAACATGATGAGATGATGACATGATGAAGAATGTTTAGTTGGCTCGAAAGGATATTTTGTAATTGAGGGCAGAACATGAACAATCGAACGATCGAACAAACGAACGAAAGAACAAACTTTATTTTCAACGGGTTAAGAATTGGGCACGCAGGCCCGTCTAACATTCTGTCCTTCTAAGGCTGAATGAGTGAACATGAGTTAAGTAATGAGAAAACAGATAAAAGACCCGATTTCACGTTACGAGGCGGACTGCACATATGGTGCTAGCGAGACACATTTGTATAGATCTGTGGGCACTCAGTGTGTGATGTGGTCAATATCAGACCAGACCTTCACTTGCCAGGTAAGGCTGGTCCATCTGCCAGCGCCGGACAGTAAACACAAATCCCACCTGGTTGGGGATTCGAACACATGGACAGCGGGACAGACAAGAGTGCTAGCCACTGCGCCACCGCGGCTCCAGCGCGTGCAGTTACAGCAACGTGAACTCACGCTGGCACGTGCTGGGGATGCCCGGCTTACACAGCTCAGGTCAGCTGTGGTCAGTCCGGCTATCTGGTCCAGTCTCAGCACATAATCTCTAAGGCCAATTTTTCCGATACACGGCAGTCATATCTATAGCGGCTAAAACTATAACTTGACAATAACAACCACAACTTTACAATAGTTACAACTTTATAACGTCAACTACAACATTACACTGACGACTGGAGAACATATCCAGGGGAAGAAGCTACATGAATCGTTGGAATAGATTACTAGGAAACCAGCATCCGCAGCAGATTATTCATCATCAAGTACCATGCCGATACGCTTGGGCGGTCATGAGTCATCATCTCACACGATCACCAGTGTCGTGGATCAGATCTGTGTTCTGGTCTCGATGATGCCATGTAGCCAAGCCATCCAAATACTTCACTTTGATTTCCCCTTGCTCTTCTCCGATTAAATGCCAGATGTCACGAAATTCTCCAGCTTATTTCTCCTCATAACGTGCCCTACAAATCTGGACGGTCTACTCCTAATTTCTCAAATCAAGGTATGATTAACATTGTTTCTTGTAGGACTTGCTCATAGGTTTTTCTGCCCGTCCATTGTAATCCTTGCATTGTCCGCAGAAACCACATGTCCACCGCCATTAGATGTATCTCAGCTTGTCTGCCTGATGTCCATGTTTCACATCCATGTAACAGTATAGACTGTATATAAAACTTAAGAAATGCCAGCTGTTTATTTATTAGTCAAGATGCTTTCCATCTTGCAAAAAGACTACCTATGCCGTAGTGATTCTTGTTCTAATCTCTACAAAGCATCTTCCAGAAGATATTTTGACTATTCCGAGATATTTGTAGCGATTAACTTGTTTAAAACATTTCCCATTTAGTATGGTAACGTTGTGGTATTTCTTTCTCCTTGGAGGTAACAATTATGATTGATACAGGCATTGATAATGCACTTTGGGGGCAAGTCGCCGCTGATCGTGTTGCATGGAGGGCGAATATCAGAAATGGAATAATGACAAAGGAGAAAATTATTGCAAATAAGTCACACACCGAGCTTTTGAGACGTAAGATGGTGCATGATGGTGGAAATGGCCATGTGTTCACATGCATCCATTGTGGACGAACAGTCACATTCGCTACCGCCATGGGTTGTAGATATTAAGCCTTTTTGAAGCACAATGTAACAAACTATCGTCTGTCAAGACGGTAAGGTGCCAATGTAGGAGGCAAAAATAATTTCTGATTTCTTAAAATTTAATTATAATTCTAGTTGTTCATCGTGTATGATAACTGCATCTAATAAATCCTGCAGATCCTGTTCGTTGTCTGCAATAAATAGTGTATCATCTGTATCATGTAAATATCTCATAATAAGCTGACAATGAGACAATTACAAGCAGACACACTGACAATGGGGACGTTGAAATATAGACTAGTGTAGGAAGTAGCTCTGAAATATATATTCTAGTGTAGGAAGTAGCTCAGCCGGCGTATAGTGCTTACTAGTTGAGCATCGTAGACAGACACTTCTCACACAACAGACTTAACGTTGACGTCCATGACACAGATAGACAGACATGATGTCAGAGAGACAGGCAGGCCGACACACACACACAGTTGGAAACACAGACAGACAAAGAGGCAGACAGACAACAGACTGACGGGCAGACAGACAGACACACAAACGGACAGAATGTCAGATACACAGTCAAGCCGACACACATACAGTAGCACAGACAGGGAGAGAGAGAGAGAGAGAGAGAGAGAGAGAGAGAGAAATATATATATATATATATATATATATATATATATATATATATGTGTGTGTGTGTGTGTGTGTGTGTGTGTGTGTGTGTGTGTGTGTGTGATAATGATCCCCGGAGAAAGAGTACTTTGAGTGGAGGTAGTACTGAGATCCCAGAAGAAATCAATGTCATTGACACTTGCTGTCAGATTGTATTGCAAAAACTGGGTGTTGTCTGTCGGAGAAAACACATCAACAAGTCATGTTTACAAACGTGTAGTGACTGCGCATGCTAAACAATCATTGCACTCGATGCATGCGATCAGCTCAGGAAACGTTACTGGTGCCAAATACACAAGCTGGAGCAGTACAAGAAAACTTGTCCACTAGTACACAAACTTTGTTTACAATAGAAACATTCAAATTAACTTTGTGTGTCTTCTTTCACAGACCAGTAGCTTATTAACGCCATTAAACAAGTTGTCAACACCACGCACTATAAGCTTAAACCGCTATAGTCTAACAACGTGTAATACAAACAAACAAACAAACAAACAAACACATTGTTAAGAAACATCACTGGCCAGCCAGCTGTTGGCGCTAGGACACACAGAATGTGCTATCCACACATACCTCAAACCTGTGCTCTTGTCTCGATCAAGTCCAAGAAATAGGTCCTCCACAAACAGAGCATCACGTGAAATCCACCGACAAGCGCCTGGCATGTCACAGAATGGGTGCCCAACTGACTGCAGAAATGAAGATCCCCGCAAGTGAAATACCAACACTGCCTGACAGCCACAACAGCGGTACTGACCTGCTTCGACTGTTGCTTCTGTTCGGTGCCGATGCTAGAGTAATCATGTAAATAATAGTGCTACTCCTGCCTCTGTGACTGAGGGAATTCGGGTCAGTTCTCGTTGTTGCTTACTAGCAGAGTTAGTTTTGTTCGTCTGCGGTAACTCCTCCCAGGAAGAGATTACTGTATGAGGAAATTATCTGGAATAAGAGCTGGAGACAATGGGAGCGCCTCGTGTAGCCAATACAATGGCGGCGACGCCAGAACACGCGGGGCGCCGCTACAAGAAATTAGCCAATCAGCGAGCGAGAGGATGATAGTAGCGCAAGCCAGACATGTTTGTGAATGACATACCGATGCTGTGATCCAATGGAAGCTTGATCGCAGATGATGCTACGGAGAATATGACAAGGAAAGTGGCGAGAAAGTGGATGTAGCAACTGGTGCCAGCGACTGAGATCACAGATAGTCGGAGGAGGGAGAGACTGATTATTTCTGGGAATGTGACATGATGAGTTGTTGGCGAAATACACGATTGGAGAGGATCGGGTGAAGATCACAAGGCAAGCCAGAGAGACAATTGCTTATTGCTAGACAAAAGTGTACAACAGAACAGGACTAGTGATGGCATTACGTTAGATGAAGTACAGCCAGGAATGAATGCAATATTACAAGGCAGGACAAGAGCCCGCGTACACCATTTCGTTAATATCATCCACCCATCATGTGCCATGCCGGTAAGCGCGGGCGGTTATGTTTTGCCATCTCAGCTCGATCACCAGAGTCGTGGATCAGCTTCGCGTTTCTGTCTCGACCATGCCACGTGGCCAAGCCATCCAGATATTTAATTCTCGGTCTTCCCCTTGGTCTCTTTCCTTCGATCTTGCCAGTTGTCACCAAGTTCTCCAATTCATATCTTCTCATACAGTGTTACAATAATCACATTCAGAGAATTGCACAAATATATAATTATACCATATATGATGCGATTACGAAAGGCAGAGTAACAAAATACAAAGACCACAGAAGGAAGGACACCGAATAACGGAGGCATGAAATTGGGATATTTCAGTTTGCGGTGAATGGCAGAATCTGTCAGTGGACATGTGTATACCGATGGGTGTTTACTTCATGATTGGTGTTTATTTCATGTTTGTAGAGGGCATATAGGACAGGTGAGACACAACACAGGTAACATGCAACATGTGTGTGTGTGTGTGTGTGTGTGTGTGTGGTGTGTGTGTGTGTGTGTGTGTGTGTGTGTGTTGGCACAGGTGATATAACATACGGGTGATATATAACACAGGTAAAGTATAACGCAGGAGGCTTATAACATCACCACAATCGTCATTCTAAGCCGATCAACATGGTTCGTCATCTCATGCGATCACCAAAGTCGTGGATCACGTCTGTGATCTTGTTTGATTATACGAAGTGGCCAAGCCACCCAGATATTTCTCTCTGTGCTGTTCCTTGCTTTTTCCCTTCAGTATTGCCAGTTTTAACTAAGTTTTCCCATCAATCTTGCCAGTTATCACTAAGGTTTCCCATCAAATCTTGCCAGTTTTAACTAAATTTTCCCATCAATCTTGCCAGTTTTAACTAAGTTTTCCCATCAATCTTGCCAGTTTAAACTAAGTTTTCCCATCAATCTTGACAGTTTTAACTAAGTTTTCCCACCAATCTTGCCAGTTTTAACTAAGTGTTCCCATGAATCCAGACAGTTATTACTAAGTTTTCCCATCAATCTTGCCAGTTTTAACTAAGTTTTCCTATCAATCTTGCCAGTTTTAACTAAGTTTTCCCATCAATCTTGCCAGTTTAAACTAAGTTTTCTCATCAATCTTGCCAGTTTTAACTAAGTTTTCCCTTCAATCTTGCCAGTTTTAACTACATTTTACCATCAATCTTGCCAGTTTTAACTAAGCTTTCCCCATTAATCTTGCCACTTGTAACTAAGTTTTCCCATCAATCTTGCCAGTTTTAACTAAGTTGTCCAATTTACTTCCCGTCATAATGTACCTACCATATCAGGAATGTCCACGTCTAATTTTTCGAATCAGTTTACAGTTTTCATGTGTTTCTTGTAGAACCTGCAGGTTTATAACACATA